>JAADVT010000052.1:0-70998 GCA_023335895.1 Pythium rishiriense
GCGACAGTGTTGAGCTTCTCAGTGGGGACCCAATCCCTTGCTTCGTCGGAAGCGCAAGTTGGAAGCTCATGCTTATTCACGGCGTCAGTCGCATCGTCGGACACTCTACCACCATTGTACAACTGAATGAGTTGATGGCTGTCTGATTGGACTCCAACGTCCACAGCGGTGGATTTGCATTCTGAATTTTGCTCGAAGGTAGCTTTTCCTGATTCGATCTCTGTGACGACCCCCACATCGGCGAAGCAAGCGACCTCGCACTGGCTTGCAGTGTGAGATACCTCAGCTGCCGGGCACTCTGTAAATACGCTTGAGCATAAGGCAGCAGGCTCGGGGTCGGTCATCATTCCAATCTCAGTTGCACTAGAAGGTTGCAGATCAAATTGAGAAGCCTCATCAGCAGTACAGATCACGAGGCAGGCTGTTGATGCATCTCTCGTCTCCATTTGCGACCGTTCGTTCGTGCAAATTCCTTCTTCAACAGACTGAATGTGGTCGAAGTCAGACTGGCAAGCAACATCAGCAACCGGAACGTCAATATAGTTCGAGCTGGAGACTATCGCGGTAGGAAAAATCTCCTCATCTGTGTTTATCCCAACGTCGCTGAACATTGGCAAGTCATACTGGCTTGCATTGTCAATGCCATGAAAAATGTCAGAGCAAACGGCAGCATCGACAGTACGTAGCCAAGAGAGGTCCGACTGACAGTCAACGTGAACAAGGGCGCTGGCACCACACTCAGTAAACGAGTCGCAAGTTTCGATGACTGGCTCACAATCCGTGAGGGTTCCAGCTTCTACTAGTTGAACCTGTAAGTCGTACTGACACTCGAAGTCTGAACCGTCCTCCCTAATGCTGTCCGTTGATGTGTCGCGGGTCTCGACTCGCGACTCCAGTTCGGTAGCTGTTTCAACGGCGTGGAAATGCACGAAAGATCTTCCGATTTGATTTTCAGAGTGAACGGATGGAGTTGTGGCAAGATCGCAAACTGTGCACGCCTCCGCGGTCAAAATCGAGTCTTGGTCGGTCACGACCCCTGCCTCGACCAGTTCGAATGCAGCCACTCCATATTGGACAGACACGTCGACGACATCCTTACTTGCTGGAGCAGAGTCATCTTCACCACAATCAGTCATAGTATCTGCATCTGCAATAGACGGTCGCTTCTCTCCGGTGCATTCTCCTTCGTGTTGCGTGTGGGCATCCACTTGCGGCAGAATGACAATTTCTGTTGTCATCTCTGCATCTCGTCGGTCGTCTCGTTTCTTTTCTTTGCGCAGCATTCGAGCTTGCTCGGCTGATGCAATACCTTCTTCTCGTCTTCGTGAAGCAGCTTCGAGTTCAACTATGTACTTCTGCAATCGCATGACATCTTCTTGGAGGCGAGCAATCTCCAATTCGCTTGGATTAGGAGTGACAACAAATAAGTCTTGATTCACGTTCTTCGTAGCTTTGTTCTGTATGCTGCGAGCACGGTTTGCAAACTGCAATGTGTTCATACTCTCATCGGCGTTTGAATCCAGAGGGGAAACGCAGGCACTAGGGAAACAAGCAAGCGAGTCAGAGAAAGTCACTTAGCCACCATCACCGCACAAATCATGACGTACATAATTAGAGTGCGAGCGTTCCCACCGAGCCCGTCACGGAGGAGTCGTGTGAGCTTTGACGAACGGTATGGAATATGGACATCTGGGGACGACGGGCGAGATGAGGATGATTCCTGGCTAGCGCGCCGCTGCTGAAGCTTTCGTTGGTCTGCCAACGCGTTGATAACGTTGCCAAGTGTACTTAAACCCACTGTCACACACAATTAGCATCCGTCAGCTCTTGACTATTACCAACAACGGCCATGCAGTTACCGTACCGTTGATCTGGATGCTTTCGCGTCTTCGTGGTCCTTCCACTTCGGTCTTCTTGATGCGCTCGCTTCCAGCGAGGTCAACAAACGTGAGCTTGGACTTCTTGATCTCGCTTGAGAACTTGCGTGTAACCTCCATGGTGTACACCGCATGCGACCGACTGGACTCGTCGTTTAGTGCATTCATACCCACCGTCTGACGAGCTCGACCAGCGTTAAGCACTTCTAGCGCTCGTGCCAGCGTCTCTACCTGTACAGAACGCACGTTCTCGACCCAGACGTTGTGCGCGTCCTCTCGGATCGTGAGTGACTTGTCCGATCGATCGTCGAGCAGGTCGCGAATCGTATCAAGGTAGATCTCCACGAAATTCACTCGAATTTCCTTCATGCTCGGTTCTCTCTTGAGGCTCAGGAACAAATCACTGAGAAACCGCGGCATGAGCCCGTCCTCGGCAGAGCCTTGGTAGCCGCGCGCTTCCGTCGTCACGATCGTCGGTGGTGGGATCGACGACGCACGCTCTCGGCAGGGTGAGGTCGTCGGCGTGGTGTTGAACACAGTGGCTTTGTTGCCCATCGTGTAGGTCTTCCCAGACCCGGTTTGGCCGTACGCCATGACGGTCACGTTGTACCCGTCGAGAAACTGGGCCAGAAGTGGCTGGAGCGCGCTCGCGTACACTTCTTCCTGGCTGGCGGTCGCGCCATAGACATGGTCAAACGTGAACGTCTTGGACTGTGTGTCGTGGTGAAACTCGAGCGCATTCGGTGTGTTCGGGTTGGCCGACGGCACGACACACGGCGGGCGCGTCTCGTCCTTGGGGATCTTGCAGTCGGGCGGGCGCACGCGCACGGCCACGCGGATGCGCGCGCCGGCTGCGCCGCTGTTTATCGAGCCTCGGCGCTGCATGGCGGATCTGACCAGAGCCGGGTGATCGGACGACGTGTCGGGCTGAAGTCTGGGGCGATACCCCGCGGGAGTCGAACGGCAACGGCCACGGCCTCTATTTGCGGGCCGCACGCGCGCGGAGGAGTCATCCCCAGCAGCACTGTCGCGTCATTGGGACGAGTGTGTGATGGAGATGCGGATGCGATGTGAGTCGCGATGTCTCATGGACTAAGATAGCGTCGCTGCCGACAACGGCCGTTGCCATGGATGCGATAGGGGGTTGAAAAGGAAACGCCCCTTGTTGAAGGATGTTGGATATCTCTACTAAAGGAGGTTTTACCCCTCTTACGAAGTGTGAGCACCATACAGCAGAGGTTCGCTGCCATAGCGTCCTTTTCCAAAAATTGATTTCAGCCAATGAATACAGAATAACTAAAGGATTCATCCAATCAATATGATCTATTTCAAATAAACTACTTCGATTCGCTGAAACGATGCTTGTTGAACCAGAGTGATGGTCCGCCGAGTTTGCCGCGCTTGCCCTCCTGTGGGGTTCCGTGGCCTGTCATACAAACAGAGAGACACGGCAGTGGAGACCTGGAGAAAGGGAAACCCACAGCGCTACCTTCCGTGTATGCGCGCCGACTGACCGACCATGAGACGCACGTCACTGGCTCCAAGTCCCGCGGCGGGTGGCGACGGCAGTGGCGCTGCCGGGAGCCGTCTCCAGATGCCCCAAGTGGTGCCCGTACTGGCGCGTCCGCCGCTCGCGAGCGGGCCGTCCGACGGTGCGGTGACGAATCCCCCGAGCGCAGGTATGCGCACGCCCGCGGCTATGAATGCCACTGGCGCCCCCCGCGCGGAGACCCACGCGGCGGGCGAACCGCACAGCGATGATGAGCCCATGACGCCCGTCGCGAGCCGAGCGAGGCCGCCTGTCTCGCCGGCCGCGAGCCGAGCAAAGCCGCCAGTCTCGCCGGCCGCGGCGGCGGCCGCCGCGCGCAAGGACGGGAGCGTGCAAGTCGCGGTGCGCGTGCGACCGCTCTTGCCCAAGGAAATCGCAATGCGGGTGTGCACGTGTGTCGAGAGCAAGGGAAACAGAGTGGTGATCCCGTCGAATGACAAGACGTTCACGTACGTGTTGATGCCACCTTCCCTGCTGGGTTTCGGGGCTGTGTTGTGCATATTTTCATCGGACACTGATACAATTCTGATTGCAGGTTCGACCATGTGTTTCCCATGGAGGCCGACCAACAAGGTGGGCAACCAGCGTCTGCTCGGCTGTATCGGTGTGGCTAAGCATTGTGCTAATCGTGAATGCATGCACAGATCTGTATGAGCGGGTCGTCCAGCCGCTAATGGACTCGTTCCTTCAAGGCTACAATGTGACGGTGCTGGCGTACGGCCAGACTGGGTCGGGAAAAACCTATACGATGGGGAATGATAGTTCCACTGGAGCTCTCGCTCCGCGACTATTCCAGCGAGCCCAGTCGGACACAATGGACTGCGAAAGCCCTGCAGCTGCTAATGCCATTGGAGATCATGAAGGTGTTATTCCTCGATTCATCAATGAGATGTTTGCGCGCCTCGAGGATGATAAGGATACTACCACCAGTCAAGTCTCGGTCTCGTTTCTAGAGATTTATGGAGAAGAGATCCATGATCTTCTAGACCAGTCACGTGGACAAACTCGAGACAATCTTCAAATTAGGGAAAGCAACGGAAGCGTGTGGGTGCAAGGTCTGACGGAGGTAATCAGATCAACCAGACTCCTATCAAGACTGAAGTCTCACGACGTTTTTTGTAGGTTCAAGTTTCCAGTTTTGCAGACGCTGCCGAGCAGATGCGACAAGGGTGTGTGCGACGAATTACGGGGAGCACGGGGATGAATGAACACTCCAGTCGATCCCATGCAGTCTACACTGTTAAGCTTGTGCGGAAGACGAAGAAAAGCTCTTCCTCAACGGCGTCAGTTGCTGGTGAGGGCAGCTTAGCCCCACCAGTAAAACGACGCGGTAGTCGCAGAGTCTCCTCAGGGCCGAACTCACAGATACCCCACGATTTTCTTGAAGATGATGACTCCGACACGATTGTCGTTTCGAAGCTCACGTTTGTCGATTTGGCTGGAAGCGAAAGGTTGAAAAAGACCCAAGCGGAAGGTGATCGCATGAAGGAAGGCATCCAGATCAATGTCGGATTGCTGGCGCTCGGAAATGTGATCACTGCACTCGGGGATGAAAGACGGCGTTCAAATCCACGGCAGCATGTGGCTTACAGAGACTCAAAGTTGACACGACTTTTGCAAGACGCACTCGGTGGAAACAGTCGAACGCTTTTCATGTGAGTAGCCCTACTTCTTGCTCCTAGAAACGTCATGAATTCTAACGCACTTCTTCGAAGTGCTTGCATTTCACCTGCGGAATCGAACGCAGGCGAAACTATCAATACGCTCCAGTATGCCAGTCGAGCAAGAAATATCCAGAATAAAGCGGTCAAAAACGTGGATCCTCGTTCGGCAGAGCTTACCCGTTCGAAAGTGCTGAACGAGGTGCTACGCAACGCATTGACGAAGGCTCTCTCACTTGTATCTGGAAGCTACAATGGTGTTGATCCTCTTCTCGTTGACCCAAATGTCGCAGAGATCTTGCAAAAGCTCGAAGAGGTAGCGTGGTCTATTGCCAGTGGCTCTTCTTCGGGCTCTGAAGCTATCGTGGAAACATCAAGAGCAATTGCTGCACTGGTTGCACGGCGGTCCAACCTGGCTTCTGTGGACGCATACGCAGTAACGTCTGAAGAACCGTTCCCCCCTCGACCCACCGATGTCACGAGCGGCAGCGAATCGATTATTTCATTGATTGATGGGAGCGACTATGGATCATCCAGTCACCTTGATCACAGATTTGATCTAAACTCGTGCTCGAATTTGAGACAAATTTGCCGCGTCATAGAGGTCATCAGCCTCACGCTTGAGATGGAAGAACTTAAAGGTAACTACTCCAAGGCTCGGTCGACATTTGAAGCAGAGACAGCTTGGCTCGACTTGCAGCTGAGGCACACACGTGCATTGATTCAAGTGAATGATGAGGCTGTGAACAAGATGGAGACTTGCAATACCAACTCGGAATTGAGAGCGAGCAGCGTTGTTCGTCAAGATAGCCACTCTTTAGCGATGGAACGGTTGCAGAAGCTTCAGGAGGATGTAGCCTCAGTTGAGCGCAAGAAGTCGCATCTGGCGAATAGATTTGCGGAAGTGTCAGCTGGAATCCGAGGCGACCTGGAGAAGAAAGAGGCTGAGATTCAGAAACTTCGACAGTCAGGAGACACAAACGGTATGATGGAGACGTCGAGCCCATTGGATATCATGTCGCGAATCACTGAGCTGAAGGTGAGTGATGTTTTGTGCGTTTGGATGAGTGGATATCTTTTCCTGACGTGTCCTTGCACTTCACGGTTCAGAAACGGTTTCGACTGCATGATTTGTGTGACGCCGCTTGGGCTCTTGAAGATGAAGAGAGGGAATGCTGTGAGCTCCTGGATGACCAGCCTGAAGCCCTTGCATTCACATCCAAATTTTTCCGCGGTGACAACTCGCTGCAGTCGCAAGCGTTAATCAGTGACATCTACCAACAAATCGAAGTAAGCATCTGTCGCCGTCGTTCGGATATCTCATACACTGTGCTGACAGATTATGTGCGCAGAATGCAATTGCACAAGAAGATCTCCATTCCTCTCAATGCAAAAGACTTCGTGAACGCGCCTCCATCCTCCAACGAATCATGAGCGGATGGGCTCAAGATACGAGATCAATGACAGAAGATGAGTTCCTCGCGGCAAACGAAGAAGACCTTCGTTTGTGTGAGGAGCATATTCGAGAAATTAGCACTGCTTTACGCTATCGAAGACGCTCAGGCACGACACTCGCGTTCAAGATTGATGCTATTGATTCTTTGGATCTAGCCAAAGGTGTGATCAAGCGACTGATTGACGTTGTATACGGCCTCAAGAGGGTCGACATCGCTCGAGCGCAACACGATGTTGAAGGCGGACCGACATCATCAACCGACTTCGAAGATCGGACGTACAAATTGAAAATGCAGTATGAGCAAGATCTCGAAGCTATGCGAGCTCAGTTTGCAAAGGATTTGGCAGCGGCGTATGACACTGTTAAACCGTTCGCAATCGAGTCGCTCAGTGGAGAGGCTGAGTCGTTGTACGCTCGAACGCAATCAGACGCAATCACCATTGCTCAGCTCGAAAGTCAAGCGAAGTTGAACAACACCGAAATGCAGATGATGCAGCAGACCATGGACGAGCTTCGAAAGCAAGTGGAGTCGATGAAATCGCAGTTTGAGCAGTTGAAGGAGTATGCTGCGCTTCGAGAGGTAAATATTGATGTGTGTCCCGAGTTGGTATGCGGCAATGCTCATATTATGTGACTGTAGGAATGTGCTCAACTCGCAAAACAACTAGGTTTGCCGGCAGAAGATTACGCAGGGATTGCCGCTATGATCAACCCACTCGCGATTAAAGAAGCGCGGGAAATACGTGAAACACTTCTTGCAAAGAAAGCGGAGAAGATGGAGCGCATAGAGGTTGAACTCACTCGTGTCAAAAGCCTCGAAGCGATTCTCATGACACCTGAACCGCTGAACATTGAGGTTTTGCAAAGTAACCACGAGAGGATATTGGATGACCAGCTGTTGGCGATCAGTTTTCATCACGCGAAACTTGTTGAAGAATTGTCGCATCGTGTTGACTCTCAGATCAGAGTACTGGATTCGATTGGAAGCATATGTGCTGAAGTTGAAGTTACAGGATTTGAAGACCTTAAACATGCCCACAGTTTGACGTCGGTAGATGAGCTGCAGGGTGCGCTAGTCATGCTCTCCACCCGTGGTGTCTTGAAGCAGCTCCGAGCATCATCAGACCTCGCAATAGCAATAAGCGAAATGCTGTCTCAAGAGGTGTCTCTCCACGAAGCGCTGTCAAGGAAGTGCCTCGAGCGGAACGGCCGAGTTCTGAAGGCGCTTTTGTTTGAGAAGGCGAGCCATCTCGCGGAGGTTGAAAAAGTGGTGAACGAAATTTGCTCGCTGCTTGACACCCTGGAATATTCCGAGGACGAAGTGAAATCAACTCTTCTTGCAATGGAAGACCGCAACGTCCACCTTAAGTCTCGCGCAACGATCTCCATCGCTGATGAAGTGGAGTCTCTCTTCCGCAAAACTGGACAACTGCATACGAGTCGACACGCATTGGATCGCTTGAGTGCGATACACGACATCCTTATCGAGGTACGAGATTGCCGATCGAACGCGATCTCATATATCCTCTCAGTCGTGGAGGAAGCGGAGAAAATTGCTCAAGAGTCGCTTGTCTCATCAGGCCTCCACGAAGTTTTTGCTGCACAGTCTTCAGGTTGCAATCAGGCGGAGATGAAAGAATATGCTTGCAACAGGGATGCCTTGCGAAATGGTGTCGAGAAGCTCAAGGCCTTGTCTGACCCAGCTGATCAAGCAATCCGTGCTCTTCTTTTCTCTTCGAATGATCAGTTCAATGCTTATGGTATTGAAACCATTGCCCAGCGCATGAGTTTCTTCCTCGGGTCTGAGGATACCATCGACAATCCAAACAGGAAGCTCTTGGAACGATATCTCAGCGATTCAAGCGATAACTTCGTGACAGCGAGCGGATCGGACATCAATCCTGAGCAGTCCGAGTGCTTTTTGTCGGAAATGGACCCTGCTTACGCTGAATATGCGCACTACTTTTCACCAAGTTACGGAACAAAGCGAGTGTTGCAGCTCAAGGAGTCTGCGAATGAGATTCGTAAAGTCAGTGACATCGTCATGTCAGCACAAACACGCCTCAAGTCACTCCAGAGGATCATGGCTGACTTCAACGCAGTCATGTTGATGAAAAAAGAAATCGCAGAGTTTGCCGTCAATGCGAGCAACAAAGATCGGCTTTTTGGAAGCTCGACGGTTCTTCTGCAGGAAGAAAAGAAGAGAAAGCGTTTTGCGCGAGAATATCCAATCAAGTTGGCTCGGCTTCGCGATGAAGTAACGAAGTGGGCTGAGAACGAAAGCGGCGAGTACGACCTCGATATTCTCGGTGAAGAGATGAAGCGCTTGCTTCTCGACATGCTGAACACTGACACGAATCTTATGCATCTCGATCTCGGTGTTCTGGACCCTTCACGGCCGTCGGCTAGACGCGCGTCGAAGACTGCGGCAGGGATCTCCGCCGCAACTGCCGCTCTTACACACGGAGCGAATCCGAACCAACCCAGCCACCCGAACCAGGAGTCTAACTCAGCTGCAGCACCTCGAGTTCGTCCAAGCTCGGCGCTCACGCGCGATGGAAACGGCAAGAAACGCCCCGGTGCCGAGTGAAGAAGAAACCGGTAAGATGAATGCGCAGAAAACTCACCACAGGTCATTTCTTTTGAGCTTGTTACACACTGACCCTGCGTACTCAAAACTACGTAGTGCAGGTGGTTTGCAATCAGTACTTCCGTACCACCATTCTAGTACTCTATTTAAGCACGATGAAGATTTTGCTTCTGCTGCTGCTGTTGATACTTCTGGTATTTGCTTGTGAGTTCCCAGCCGAGGCCCGTAAAGACGATCGAAACACCAATCCACGACATGGTCGTGAGCTGGTGGCCGTACCAGACGACGGAAAAGAGGATCGTGAAGAACTTGCGCGTGGTCGTGATGGTCGTGCAAGTCAGCGCCGAAAACTGCTGGATCGTGAAGTAGATGAAGTTCTGGCCGAGCGCGCTGCAGATCGAGAAGTAGAACACCGAGTTAAGGATCGCCGGGTTCTCCACGCAGAACACGAAGCCCGAGTACGCCTGGCCCGTGAGCAGCGCGCCAGCACCCGTGTAGATCACGGCCCAGAGGTTTGTGTAAAACATTTGCTGGTGCACCGACGGGCGCAGCAAGTGCGAGATCTCTTCCTGCTTCGGGCCCGAGATGCCGTCCAGTGTGAGCGAGAGGAAGAGCAGCAGCAGCCCGTAGGAGCTGTTCTCCTGCGCGGCGTGCTTGGCCGACGCCTTGCCGAGCTGGAAGACGGCGATGCCCGTCGTGATGAGCAGCACGCAAATGTAGTCGCGCACCGTGTACTTTTTGCGACGAATGAGCACGCCCATGAGCATCACGGGGATCATCTTGCACGACTTGCCAAGCGCCTGCGTCGGGTAGCTCACGTGCTTGAGCGCTTCATTGCTGCAGAGCATCGCGCCGAGGTACGCGAACGACGTCACCGCGAACGGCTTGAGGGGCATGATCGGGTGCTGCGGTTTCCACACAAACGTCGCTACAGAGAGAGAGAGAGAGAGATCGCATTTAGTCAATTCTCTTCCTCATCCATCCTGCTCGTCAGGCGACACCACACGCACCCGAGTACGCGACGAGCGCGTTCGTGACACACTGCACAAAGAGCATGAACAGCGTGGCCGTGAACTTTTCGCCATTGGGCGAGCGGTACGTAAAGCTGAGGAGGTCACACACACACACACGTCGTCAGCGCCGGCCGCTCCGTTCTCCCACGACGGTCTCTGCGTAACGCACATTTTCTCCTGGAAGATGCCGTAGCTCAGGTAGCAAATGTAGATGCCGCCAATGCACACGAGCAGGTTGGCGATGCTCGAGTCGCCGCGCGCTTTGGACGCCATGGTGGCTTGCCGAGAATAATTCGAAATGCCCAACGGGAGTGGCGCCGAATATTCGATGACGTCGCTTCATCCACGACGACTGCCACGTGGAGTGGACGGATCCGCCTTGAGCGGATCCGCTCGCGGGCGGACGAGCGGATGGAGGCCATGAAAGAAAAAAGCACTTTTCTCCACAACCAGGACAAAAGTAGCCATATCATTTAGTAGAGGGGTTCGGTGGTGTCGACACAAATCACAGGCTCTTGGAGTAGAGTTCGTGGCGGATCGCAGCGCTGCGCTCTTCGAGCCGCTTCGAGTTGGGCGGGTCGACGCGCATCGTGTAGTTGTACCGTCTCCGAAAGTCTTTTTTCTCTGTGAGCGACCGCAGCGCGAAATAGTACTTGGCGTACACGGACGCCGAGATGTAGAGGTCCCACTGGATGTGGTGGAGGAAGAGTCGCTCGAGGCGGTTGATCGAGTGCAGCGGGTATTGCGGGTAGATGCAGCTGATCTCGACGTTCCACGAGCTTAGATCTTGCCATACCTGTTGCCATTAACGACGCACAGTACATAGTCATTAGATATGCAAACAAATGATCCCCGTGGTGACTGCCTGAGAGCTGGAACGAACCTTGGAGGCAAGCAAGAGCCCACAGAGCACGATTGGCTTCCACGTTCGTGCGAGCAACGGCACGCCGGCCTGCTCCATGAGTCGCTCGATGTAGATGAGACACACGATGGCGCACTCGGCCGAGAGCTGCGCCTTGTTGAAGAGGTTCTTGCAGAACCGGAAAATTTCGTCGACGGTAGGCACGTGGCTCTTGGAGGTGACTTTCTCCATCACGTAGCTCGTCATCGGGTGCACGCGCGGAAGACGAATAAACGTGTACTTGTACTGTGGCGTGACAAAGTGCTCCTCGCGGAAGAGTTCGTCTACGGGGAGATCCAAGAGCTTGGGTGAGGCCGTGCTTTCCGGCCCACCATTGAGCCGCGTGTTCTGTGCCACAGCGTCGAATGACGGAATCTCCTTCGCGTCGTCCTCCTGCTCCTCTTCTTCCTCTTCGATGGTCGACTGTCCGCGCAGTGTGACTGACACCGAGTTGGAAACTGATGACGCGCTCGAGGACGACGCCGTGAGCAGTGCCGAGGTCGTCGGCGCGACCTGTGGGCCGCCATTGATCGACATGGCGCCAGCAGCGTTGCGCTGCTGCTCGCGGATGCGCTTTTCGCAACGCCGTATGTGCTGGTAGAGCACGACGCTGGTGCGCCGCAAGAAATCGTCGTAGTTGGGCTGCACGACCGACGACTGCGACGTCGGCGGCGCGAGGCTCGAGGAGCTCGCGAGGCGGTCGTCGGGCTTGCGGTACCGCAGCTGCGCGGGGTCCGAGAGCTTGGGCGTGAACACCGTGTGCGTGGGCTGGAACGTACCCGCGAGCGGCCCGAAGCGCACGCGCTTGCCGTCGCCCGACGCGCCGCCGCCGTCGTCCTCGTCCTCCATGGACGACGGCAACAGCGGCGAGATCGACATGCTGAGCGCCGCTTCCTGCTGGAGACGCGTCGTCACTTGTACCATCGTGGGGATCACAGACACACCGAGGCAGAAGGAGGAAGCGAGACGCGAAGTCGAGGACGGAGGAGGAGCGACGGCGGCGGCGGCGGCTCGCGGTCCGGGAGACCGAGAAGTGGAAGATGCAGGCAGCTCCCCTCCCAAAAAACGAAGAGCTCACCTGTCATTGGGGCACACAAATGAGGGAATCGGTTCCGAAAAAAAAAAGTGGAACGAAAAGAAGAAAAAAAACAGATGATTTTGACTACCAAGTCGCCATTTTAATTCCATCCGTTTATTGGTTGAAAAGATACGTAATATCCACCAATCCCTGGGAGGAAGGCACGCGGCTGGCTGCAAATGGGCCGACATCCCCATCCTACATTCCTCCGGTGGTGACCATCAAAGGACGCCTCTCTCTCTAGCGTTGTCTATCTACAAGGAACCCTCCCCTTCCGTCCGTCTCGGCCAACATGGAGAACGTGGCGTCGCGCTTCGGGCAGCGGCTCGCGCACACCGAGAAGAAGTACCGTGACCAGGCGCTCAAGAAGCTCACGGCGTACCTCTCGACCCGTGCCCAGTGGAGCGCGCTCGAGTGGGACAAGCTCTGGAAGGCGCTGTTTTACTGCATGTGGATGAGCGACAAGCGCGCGGTCCAGGACGAGCTCGCGACCAACCTCGCGGCGCTGGTCCACAAGATCCCGCAGGTCGACGACGCGCTCGGGTTTGTGCACAGCTTTTTCCGGACCATGCACCGCGAGTGGCACGGCATCGACGGCCTGCGGCTCGACAAGTTTTACGCGCTCACCCGCAAGTGTGTCCACCAGACGCTGCTGCTGCTGCGCGACCACGAGTGGGACCGCGCGCTCGTCGAGCGCGTCGTGTCGATCCTCTCGAGCGAGGTCATGAGCCAGCTGCCCAACGGCCTGCGGCTCCACTTGACCGATCTGTTTCTCACCGAGCTCCACGGCGCCGCCGGGGACGACGTCGACACGGAGACCTTTTTGCTGCTGCTCGAGCCGTTTTTCACGCTGCTGAGCTCCGAGTACGACAAGACCGTGTTCAAGCGCGTGCGCGAGCTCGTGTTCTTGCCGCTGCTCTCGACCTACAAGTTTGGCCCGCAGCCGGAAAAGCCGAAGCAGCAGGCCCCGGGCGAGGACAACGAGACGGACGGCGAGGACGAGGAAGAGGAAGTCAAGGTCTTTTCGGAGGTCGAGCTGCCGTTCGTGCAGCACCGCATCTTTGCCATCGCCTCGGCCGAGTACGTTTGGCTGATTTGGATGGAGAGGACGTCATGGCTTGTGGATACTCATGTCTGTTTTTTGTGTGTGTAGTGACACGGCCGAGCGCAACCGCAGCGTGCTGTACGAGCTGTACTCGCACTTTTTCAAGGTCACCAAGATCGACTCGCTCAAGGCGAACCAGGACGGCTCGCTCAAGCCCAAGCCCAAGAGCAAGAAGCGCAAGCAGCCCGAGGGGGAGACCGAGACCGAACCGCAGGCCGAGGCGGACGAGTCGTCCAAGAAGAAGAAGAAGAACAAGCGCCGAAAGAAGAACAAGCAGGGCGAAAACGACGAAAGTGCCGATGCCGCCATGGAGGAACCGGAGGCTGAGGAGGAGACGCCCGTGGCCGTGACGCCCGAGAAGAAGTCCAAGAAGGATAAGAAGGCAGCTGCGACCAGCACGCCCGTGAACACTCCTGTCAAGGGTGGCGAGGTTGACGAGACGCCTACGAAGAAGCAGAAGAAGGCCAAGACTGCGGCCGATGCGGTGGTCGCTGAGGCCGCTAAGGCGCTCGAGAGTGCGACTCCGGAGAGCAAGAAGTCCAAGAAGGACAAGAAGAAGAGCAAGACCGAGGTGGTCGACGTCGAGATGGAGGAGGAACCCGCCGCTGTTGAGGAGTCGACGCCTTCGAAGAAGTCCAAGAAGGACAATAAGAAGGCTGAGGCTGAGGAAGCGGCTGCCCCCGTGGAGGAGGCCAAGGTTGAGACGCCATTCAAGAAGTCCAAGAAGGACAAGAAGAAGGCTGAGGAAGAGGCCAAGAAGCAGATCGAGGCCGAAGTCGCGGCGGCGCTCGAGGCCGCTGCACATGCCAAACAGCTCAAGAAGGAGAAGAAGGAGAAGAAGGCCAAGAAGACGGAGGCGGCCGTGGAAGAGGCCGTTCCGGAGACGCCGGGCAAGAAGGAGAAGAAGGAGAAAAAGGTGCAGGAGACTCCCGCGAAGGAGAGCAAGCCGGAGGTTGTTGTGCGCAGTGGCATGAAGTTCCGCCGGTGCGGCGGCTGCGGCGGTATCGGCAAGGGTCTCGTACCTGTGGGCAAGGATTACTGTCGCCATTGTGAGCGCACGGGCCAGCAAAAGAAGAAGGCGCAGGCTGCCGACAAGAAGAAGCGCAAGGCCGAAGCGCTCGCCGCGCGCGAGGAAGACGACGCCTCCGCGCCGTCCAAGAAGGTGACGTTCGGCAAGAACCGCGCGCTTGCCCACGAGCTGTCGGTCAAGCGCCTGAAGGCATCCAAGGCCGTCGTGAAGGAGCTGACGAGCGACATCAAGGGCGTGCTCAAGGCCGGCTCGAGCCCCGTGACGGCAACCAAGACCAAGTCTAAGAAGACCGGTGGGCGAATGAAAGCGGCCGACTTCTTCTGATAACCAGCGCCCCATCTCATGACCCCTACGTAAAGAAACTCCAATAGATTGTTTTTGTTCTTGACGCTGCCCTGGTTACCTCTGTCTTTTTGTCCTCTCTCTTACAGCTGCCCTACATGCTCTGTCCAAAGTCCAAAGTTACTCAAGCGGCCTCAGTCTCATCGTCAGGCGGGACAAACGGCTCGGGCAAAAACAGCTCGGCCATCGCTTCTGCGTTTAGCCGATCCTCGCCGGGCTCGTACTCCTCTAAGGGACCGACAAACCTCTTTTCTTTTGCCGACTCGCGTTGGGATTCCTGCTCGGCCATACGGGCCACGGAGAGCTCGTACCACTGGACTTGCACGTCCTGGGGGCAGCCGTACTCGATCCATTTTTTGAAAGACGGCGCGACATACGTGTCGATCGTGCTGATGTGTGCGCCGTGCTGGAGCAGTTCCTTCGCTAGCTCGGTGTGGCCAAACGCAAAGGCATAAACAAGCGAAGGGCCCTCATTCCAGTGGAACGTGACGATCTGCTCGCCGCCCCGGGTGATCATGTACTGGACGACCCGCGTGAGGCGTCGAATGCACGCCACTTGGAACGCCTGCGCAAACTGGAACGCAAAGGCGTTCGCATCGGCGCCGTTGCGACCATTCTCTTTGATACCATTCCACAGCGAGAGAAGACGAATCGCCATGTCCTCGAGCCCGCGTGAAATAGCTCGATCGATGCCGACTTCCAGAAAATCTGTAAACTGGACGTCACTGGGGTTCGTGCTCCCGTTTCGGGTGATGAAACCGGCTTTTGGTGAGAGCAGCACGTCCACCATGTCGATGCGATTCCACTGCACGGCTTCCAAAATGGCCCGCCTCAGCACCGCGTAGGAGGCAGTGTGGCGAATCGCGCCAGGGAGTCGCAGCCGAGTCAACAACTCGAGAACGTTTCTGTCCCCAACCTCACACGCAAACTCAAACAAGGACACCTTGGGGAACTTCCACGTTCGAAGAGTTGTTCGCACCACGGCTTTGCGCTGCGTCGCGGGCAGCATGCGAGCGAATCGGCCAGTGGCTTTCACCGGGGCACGAATCGTACGGCGATGATATCCAGACGCAAAGAGGTACTGGTGCTCGTCGTCGAGCGGTGACATCGTCAATCGCCGCTTCTCCAGGGGTAGCATCTGGGTCGAGACAAACGAGAACCACCCGGGGAGCACGAACCACTCACCGAGAGATGCGATCGTGAATCGGCACGCGTACGGGTGGGTGTTTGCTTCGTTCGAGTGGTCGACGCTGACGTCGGCGTCTGCGCCAGCGTCCATGAGTCGCTCCACGACAGCCAGTCTCCCAAACGCAAACGCGTACAGCAGTGCTGAATAGCCAGCACCGTCTTTTGCGTCGAGAATGGACTGGCCACTTGCGGTCGCCAGGATCTCCTTGACCAAGCTGTCATCGCCATAGATTGCGGCGTAATGCAAAAGGGTTCGTTCGTGCTTGATGCATCCGAGTTGAAACAAGGACGCACTCTGCTCAAAAACGCTGACGATCCATCGAACGACACGGAAGGCTGCATTCCTGGCGGCGAGAAACGCGGCAAACTCGCCATTCGCGGCGTAGAAGAGATCTCGGGAGGCATCCTTGTCATACAGAGCCATCGATATCGCCACATGATTCAGTGATGCGGCATACAGATGCGCGTTGTATCCATTAGAGCATCGCGCCCGCAACGACGCTCCCGCCCGGAGAAGCTGAGCGACAACCGGTTCGTGGCCATGGATAACAGCGAGATGTAAAGGCGTCCGTCCTTTCGTATCCACACAATCGATGCGGGACTTGTCGTGGAGGTGGCTCAGCAAGATTTGACAAATCCCTGCATCACCGTTCATCGCCATGAGATGTAGCGGCGTGTGCTTCACTTCATCTTCGCCATCAATGTCGAAAGGACACGTTTTGGCAAGCATCTGGACGATGCCGACTTCAAGGCTTTCGACAGCGTAGTGCATCGCTGACTTGTGGCCCCACACAGTCTTTCGACTGGAAAGAGCCTCGCTGTGACGTTCCAGAATGCGTTCACAAATGCTCCAAAACCGTTTCTCCTGGCCCGACCGCTTAGCGGTTGTAGCAGCAATCGAAGCTGCCGCGCTCAATAATTGATGCAGAAGGTCCTCGTTGAGGCAACTCGACGCGTATTTTCTCTCTGTGAGCAGGAGCATCACGCTCTCGGCTTCGAGCAGTCGCTGCCCGTGAGACCTGAGATAGGACGAGTAGCGTCGCCAGTGAGACTTGAGGTTGTCTCCAATCACATGGAACTGCGAGAGGAATGATTCGGTCAGTGTCACTGACATCTTCCCTCCGTTGTCGAGAAGCAGTTTCACGCTCGCGAACTGGACGCTTTCGAAAGCATGACGAAGCGCCGACTGGCCGGGGGGACTGGACAAAGGATCTTCAAAATTGGCCGATGCTCCTGCCGCTAGAAGAATCTTTGCGGTCTTCAAATTACATGGAGGGTTTTGTGCGTAGCACGCGACCAACGCACGACTCATCAGTTCCACGCGGGCGGCTTCATCTGCCTCAATGGCTCGTCTCGGCATCGCAGCGGTGAGGAATCGTACGATCGCCACGCCGAACGCGTCCTTGCGTTGCGCGGCGACCATCAACGGTGTTTCCCTCGCATTGTTCAAGGCCTCGAGGTCCGCACCAGCTTCAACTAGTAGCTGCACTAACGTTGGATGACCATGTGCGCACGACAAGTGTAATAAGGTGTTGCCTGCTTGAACTCTGGACTCAGCGGCCCACAAATGGATGAACGCCTGAATGAAGTTGGCAGCTTGTCGGGTTCGAGGCATTTCATAGCAGCTCATGGCACTGAGATTCTTCCACTTGCACGTTGATGACGGCGAGAACCAACTCTTCGAGCTGGTGATCGAACGGTAGTGGATTGATGGCATGGATTGCTGCTTCATATCAAGAGAGTCGCCGAGGTCTTTTGTGTTCAGCGCCAAGAAGACAAAAGACTTTAGAGCCTCGTGGGTTACAGCGTACCGGATCGGACACGGCAGCGCAGGAATCTCAGAGAGGCGAAGATCGATTGGAACACCGACGCGAACAAAGAATCGGAGCACGTCGACTTGGTCAGCCATGGCGGCACGGTGCATGATCATACAACAGCTCGCAGCGCGGACCAGGATCGGTTTCCACGGATTGAGCGGCTCACTGAAAAATTTCTCATTTGCCGTGAAGATGTCGTTGAAGGTTATCCACAACCCGTATTGCGAACAAATGATGAAGGTTGCTAGCACGTGGTCGAATGACAGCACCCTGAAAAACTGATCGGTATGTCTGGCAAACGGAGTGATGGCGCTGAGGAGTTCCTGGGTACGCGCGAGCATTCGCCGTTTGTCGCGCCGTCGGCTCGGTATTGCTTTCGTCGGAAACGTTTCCACGACTGCTGGAGAAAGCCCGGTGTCCATCGTGCTGGCCGCATGCACCTTGTCTGACAACGTGATCCCTTCGACAGCCGTGGCGAGGGTGAAAAAGTCAGCTCGAGCATTCGCAGCTAGAAGTGTTAGAAACCCATCCACGAAATGGCTGGATGCACAGCAATTGAGCGCACGCTGAATTTCTTCAGCCGTGTCCAGCACGTTGTACCCACCGCCACTGTCGTCGGCTGCACCACTTGACAGAAGATAGCGAAGCATGTCCAATCGCTTCGTCGTACAAGCTGCAATGAGGAGACTATGTGGTTTCTTTTCTTCCCGTGAAAAATATCGCGGGAAATTGAACTGGACGAGAGTCGCAAAGTAACTGACGACATCGAGATGCCCACACAAGACGGCCACGTGAATTGCCGTGTCAGAGTACCACTCGCGTCGCCAGTACGTCTCTGACACTTCCTCAGGTGGCTGTGACGAACTGGAGATGCTCATTCCTGCTTCCACGAGGAGCTTGACCAAACTGGTGTAACCCATCCCAGCAGCGTAATGGAGAACTGGAACCTTCGCGTTGATGCTGACCTCTAAATGACGAACGAAATTGATCGCGACCCGTTCTGGGTGGTAGTGATCCCTTGTATATGATTCGGTCGGCCGTTGCGACGCGCTTTGCACGAAAAACACATCTTTCATAGCCTTCGGCATCGCTTCATGAACGGTCAATCTCACGCGGTTCTTATGATGCCGGTACGGCAAGGTATCCAGGGGCTCTGCTCCAAGCACGAGCAGTCGTGCTGCTGTCTCCACATGGCCATGAATCAGCGCGAAGAACAAAGCTCCTCGGTGGTTATGAGGCCCGTGCCCACTAAGCCGGCAATTAACGTTCATACCAGCCGCCACCAACGCTGTCACAACACTCGACTGCCCAGCAGCGGCTGCGAGATGCAGACCATTCATGCTCGAGGATGTAGGTGCATTGGGTAGCACGACCTGCTGTGCCAACAGCAGCTTTGCCAGCTCCCAGTAGCCCAGTAAGCACGCGAGGTACACATCGTTACGAGTAACCAGGCTGCTTCCAGCGCTGCCACTCGGGGTCTTCGCTGCGATCGCATGACGAGCGATCGTCATCGCAATCCGGTTCATTGCTTCCCACTCCTTTCGCTTCTGTGCACGACCAACGCCTGATGACTCAACTTGAGAGGCAAACGGGCTGATCGCACGTGCAATCAGGAGCGCAAATGTTAGGGGCGACGCAATTGTCACGAGCCCGTTATCGATGAGCTCCTTGCCTGGACCAAACGTGGGCATGCGCTCAATCGTTTTCTTTGTTCGCTTCGACGCCTTCTCAATTGTTAGCTCGATGCCAAATCCTGTTTTCACGCCACGCTGAAGCGTGCACACGGCGCACGGATCTGCCCCACGGCTCAAGAACAGCTCCACCATCGCCTCGTTTTTCGATCGGATCGCAAAGAAGAGCGGGCCTTCGTCGTGCTTTGGCGTTTGAATGTGAATGTTAATGTTTGCCTCTCGGCCAAGCAGCATTTTGGAGCATGCCAAGTGGTTCCCGAGCGCTGCAAAGTGGAGTGGCGAGAACGAGTTCTTGGGAAAGTAATCGCATCTAGCTCCAGCCTCCAAAAGCAAGTCTAACATTGCCAAATGGCCGTACCACGCAGCGCATGCAAGTGGCGTCTCGCCCGTGAGCTTGTTCGGCAGCTCAACGCTTGCTCCGAGTTGGATCAAAGTACGAAGTAACGCGAGGTCTGATGAGTCCATATCTCCACGGGAAGCGACACGATTCTGGCACACTCGCTTACACTCTTGGAGTAGCGCCGATTCGGTCGAGGCGTGGTGGATCAAATTCACCTCGTACTTGACACTTGACAGCGCTTTGCACACATCGATCGCAAACGCTAGATCCTTATCGGCTATCTCGACCGCGAGATGGTACAATGGCGGGGGATAAGTTTTCACGCGCCCAGAAACTTTCCGAGAGCTCGATAGCGTCTTGGTGACTAAAAGGCGTAGGATCTGAATTCTCTCCTGAGAACGGTGTGTTCGTTCTTTAGAGCTTCGTAGTAGCGTTTCCACAGCGCTGTCGAGCTCGAATTGAACATACCCACGACCTATGAGGCTCCGTGGGTTCGAATTAGACGCACAACCTCCGCGTTTATCGTAAACGCCGAGTAGATGCTTTCCGCGATGGCGGTTCGTTGCTTCAAAGCACGACACATGGACGTCCGCCCCAGCGTCGACTAGTGCGTTGCAGACGGTTAAATTTGCCTGCTCGCTCGCGTAGTGGAGCGGAGTGTAGCCATGCATATCTTGGAGGTTGATGACTCGATCGTGTTCTTGCATCTCTTTGACTGCCGCGATTATGAGCAACGTAACGACGGTGTGGTTACGCTCGGCAGCCAAATGAAGCGGCGTCTTACCAACACAATCCTGAACTTGCACTGATCCGGGAAACTTGTACACCAAGCACTTTGCAATACGATCATGACCCTTTTCCGCGGCGACGTGAAGCGGAAGTTGCTGTCTCTGATCAGCGATGTATCCATCCGCACCTAGCTTGAGGAGTAAATCGACGATCGCGGAGTGGCCTTGTTCTGCGGCTTCATGGAGGCCGGTGCGCCCCAATGTATCGAGCGCTTCGTTGATGTACAGAGCCGTAGCGCGTTTATCGAGGTCGACTAGGCGCTGCACCCGGAGAAGATTACCGTCCCTACATGCCTGGAACATGTCCCCGTAGACTCGCTGCTCCAAAATAAAACAACTCGCGCGATCACAGTTGTCTGGTTGCGAGAGCGCTTTGACTGGGTACCGATCCCAGAGCAGGTCAATCACTTGCCGCATCCGTGGATATCGATCGTTCGCAGCGAGGAAGTTCTTCTCTTGGACATCTCTCGATGAACTCTTTACTGAAACATTCCATTGAGGTGGTGGCCGTTTGTGGGATACAGTGGTTTGTCTCATACTCTTTGCTGCAGCTTCGAGCGCACAAAACAGTGCCGACTTGCCCTCATAATTCAGCTGCCATGGTGCAGCACCTTCACGGAGAAGTGCACTGACTTCTTTCAGTCTGGCGTGCCGTGCTGCGTGGTGCAGCGGTGTATCACCTCTCGAGTCTCCAACGTTCCTGAGCACACGGACCTCCAGCAACATTTCGAGGAGATTGTTGTGCCCGTATTCCGCCGCATCATGAAGAAGCGTGCGACCAAAGACATCCTGTCGGTTAAGCGTGATGAGATCGGTGCTTGTTCCATGTACACGGTGATAGATGTGCTCAAAATTGCTTTCTTGCGCACTGACTTCAAACTCGTATTCCGACAGGAAGGCCGAATCTGCGAGCAATGGCTGGCGGGAGACCACACCTTCCGGAGAATGCTCCTCCTCCAGCAATTCCGACTTTCCCTCGACAGCATCAAGCTCGACAGGGTCGGTGAGGGGGCGTATGACAATGACTGGGTAAACCTCTACTTCGTCTTCTTTGAGCACGATGTTTGAGGCTGGCATGAAAGGCCCAAGACGAATTGAACCATCCGAAAAAGTGGATGATGGCTGCAACTCCAGCTTTTGTTTCAATACATCGACCCGTAGCCGTGTCGATGTCACGTTCGACTGGCTTCTATTACCGAGATTGCTAGACGTCGTTCGGGGAAACAAGCGTGATGGATGGCGCACACCGTCGTTGACCTGAATCAAAACCGTTGTTCTCTTTGCACCAACCTTTGCTTTTGTTTCAGCCATTGAAGAAGTTCGATTTGCTTGACGAGATTCGTTCTCTTTATCATCCACCGGGTCTTCACCTTCACCGTCAAGCTGTTGCAACGCTTCCATAGCAATCATGCGAGCCGTCATTTTAATCTTCCTATCCCGTGTCTCTTTCGTGACCCGCTGTTGTTTCAACACTTCGGGTTTGTGGATCAGACCCGCAGGAACGACAGGAGTAACAGCACGCGCAGTTAGTGGACGTCCCTCGCCGTCAAGAATAATCTCATCTCCTTTATCGGTGGGCGAGACCAATTGGCCTTGATGGTTCTTCACCGAAACACGCTCCAGTTCAGATCTGGGGGCGTTTCGGAGACGCTTTTGCACGAGAACCTTACTCGCTGCGACGATCTCGCCTTGGCCGTACACCCACTCGCCACTCCAGTTTTCGGCAACTCGCCACCGCACGAAGCATTGGAGTGGCTTTCCGTTATTCTTCGCGCTCACTTTGAAGCTGCGGTGCTTGTACACGGGGTTGATTTCGCTGACTTTCTTTTTGTAGCGTGCCAGCACATTTCCCATGTATCGGAATTCAAATGTGTTGGGTCGGCGAGGACATTCGGCATGGCGGTTGCGCGAGTCAGCCAGCACACGAAGACCAGGAGACCCACGGAGAGCAAAGGGAACGATCGCCCAACCCTTGCGATCTGCCTCCCAGACACGCTGAACCTCGCGCCCTTGGCACAAGAACGTAAAGTCTCTTGGAATCTTGTACACTCCGGCTTGTGCCATCTCGCGAATAGTCTTCAACGATGCATTCTTCATTTGGTCTTCCGTGTGGAACTCGATCGCACCGAGGAAGTCGGTATCTTTCTCGAGTAGAAAGTATAATTTGTGCTTGCCTACACCAAACACCAATATGTGAGCTCGTGATATGAGGACAGTGTTCCACGTGGTACAAGTATCTGCGTACCTTCCCCCGTACACTGCTTGGTGTAGTGAACAGCATAGTGGTCCGTGAGCATAAGCTTACACAACGCCATCTTCTCGATGCTACCGGAGCTCGGAAAGCCCTTTTCAAGGATCGCCTGGATGTACAGCATCGCAGCTCGTTTGTCTGGCTCAACCTAGGGGACCCACTCTTTTCAGAACCACTTCTAAGGGCGACGGCGTCCAATTCTCATCGCACCGTATAGCAAAACAGCTTCATGACCGCCCGGGCAAACGCGCCAAACACTATACACACCCGTCAGATCTTACGGATCCCCCCGTCCAAGGCGTGATATAACAACTCACAGATGACGACGTCGCCCGGCGCAATGACGCCCGCGCGATTCAGGTCTATCACGTCAAAGATAGCTATTGCGCAGCAGCAGCACCCACGAGATGTCATTATTCCGTCCCCTCGCGTGGGTATCCCTTCCCCACGGACCTTCAAAGCGGTGGCGCATGCTCGTCGCCTGGCACACGAGAATCAGCGCGACCACGATCTCCATGGCGTCGACCATGTAGTGGACCCGCGTGGGCGTGCGTGGCATAAAGAGCCGCATGATCTCGTCGATGAACGGCGGCTCCTTGATGCCCAGCACGGCGCCGAGCTGGACCGCGTCGATGCAGTGCCGCGCCGTGAGCGCGCGGTAGCGCTCGACGACCAGCGCGACGTGGTCGAGGTGCCACGTGCGGAAGCGCCGCTTGAAGAACGGCGCCATCTCCAGCTCGGCCGACGCCAGCGGCAGCGGCCGCGAGTTCTTGAGCCCCATGATACCCGGCCTCGGCCCGACGGTCTCCGCTATTGTATATTGATGTTGAAGAGTCGCCGCCTTTCCCAAGGATCTTCTTGGATGGGTCCTGGTGGTGTGTGCGTACATAATCGTCGGTGCGAAGCCCTACTATTGTTTGCATGTGTCTAATATTCGGTGGTAGACACCATGACACCACTCCCACGACGTGGCGACGCTGCGCGTCGACCCCGTGGTCACTGACCGATCCGGAGGTTGCTGACACTTCGAAGACCACATTAACGACGCCGTCGCGTCTCTGACCGCCGTCGTCATCCGATCCTTGGTGTGGTCGCGTGTCCCGGGCCAGCAGGTCTCCTTGATCTTGATCCCTCAAGCAATGAGTCAGTACGAACGTACAGTTGTGGGGACCTTGCGTGGAAGGAGGTCCCCTGGGCCAGGGGAGTCCCCTGGGGGGACCTCCTCAGTGAGGGAGGCCGCGAATCTGGTCGGCCGCGGGAGCGGGGCCCGTGTGTGGGCCGTGGGGTGCATCTCCCTCTGAAACGCATGGCTACGGGGAAAGCGCGGGTGGCGGGCAACGCTTGATTACCGAGAGGATGCGCAAGGTCTTCCTATCGGGAGCGATAATCGTATCCGGACAACTGTGTGTTGTACACACAAGGGTCGCCCCATGTTCACCAAACTGTGGGCCCACACGGTACCCCTCGCGACCGTCGCGCCAGGCGCAGACAAATGTTTGATCAGTGTGTGCACCTTGCCATGGTGGCATCTTGTCGCAGCGACGACGCCAGCGTGGACGTTTTGGATGACTGTTCCGGCGCATCGTTGCGAAGCACCGAGCGTGGGGGATGGTGTTCTCAACAGCGCCGTCGTCGGAGCGTCGCGCGCAGAGGGGGGATCCGTGCGTCACGGAGCCTGTCAAGCTCAAGACAGGGAATCTCCAGTAAAAGTCCAGAAGTGTATCTTCGAGAGACTGCCCGTTGTGGGCTCGTGAAATGAGGTCCAGCGGCGGTGGCTGGACGACACTGGAGATTAGCGCTTGGGACCTTCCTGACTTCGAGAGGAGGAGCTTCCCCCCGTTGGATTCAACTCGGCGCAGTTGAACCGGGCAACGTCCCACTCTCGCGCACATTGAGCGATCGGACGGAATTTCTTTGACCGTTTCGGGTTCAGCCCCCCGACTTGTCGGTCGTGGCGCGCATGTGATGATGGACAGTATCCTCGGCTCATCATGATCTCCTTGGGTTCCGTCGTTCACAAGAAAGCGGGAGGATTTTAATGGATTCTATGGTGGCAGGTGGCGCCCACCAGGCTGCCAGTTTCCAGCGCTGCTGGCACGAGTCGGTGCCAGCAGGATCGATCGCGACTTGGCGCTTCTTTGTGGCAGTCGTGGGCGCTACTAAAGCAATCCCCACAGTGGGCTCCTTGACCGGTGAGTAACGGTGTGGAGGACGGACCAGATCAGCCTTGATCAGCGAAGCCGCTCAATCTCTGGCCACCACCACACGGCGTCTCTGGGCGGTCGCCATGAGAGCGCCCGGCTCCCCCCCGCGGTCCATGGCCGACAGAGTGGACCAAGTGGCCATCAAAAGCCGATAATCCCGGCACATGGGCCACCTGGGATGCCACGGAAAAATGAACATACCAGTCGAGACCCACCCTCTCCTCCCTCTCCTCCCTCTCCACCGAGGCTCCGTGTGGTTCGACATACGCACAACAGAGACATTTCAGCGGCCTGTCGACTGCCAGTCACAAAAGGCCGACGTCGTGGTTGAATCACCGCCTTGAGCGCGAGTGCCATGTGCACTCACAAAATCCTCGCAGATGGCTGTGTGTCAACGCATCGAGCTGAATGGTGATCATCACACACACACACACACACCACGGGGCGACCATCGCTTCCTCCTGTTTACTGCTGTCGACAAGCACGTCATCCCTCCTTTCGGGCCAATTTGCGGAGACTTTTCTTAGGCGGGTCTGCATCCAAAAATACGTCGTTGTGGATCCTCGAGGAGGGATGACCCACCTGGGGTCCGGCTGGTTTGCAGAGCGGAGCCATCTCGGACCAGAAGAGTGGGAAGGGTGGTCTCCCAACCGAGAGCTTTTCTTGCATGCAGGAGATCGCGCACGCGCTATGTTCCTCCCAGCCGATGGCACACGCGACGGCTCGCCTGGCAGCCGCTCGGTGAGAAAAGGCCTGGCAGAGAGAGCGAGCGAGCCGAACATCTTCCCGCTCTCGCTGCGTGGTGGTGGCGGCGGCACCGACCGACGCCGTGCGAGCCGTCCGTGGGCGGTGCCGTGCCGTGCGCTCCACTTTCGATTTTCGTTCGGAGCCGCGCCCACTCGCGAGGTCTGACGAGCTCAGTCACTCGGTCTTCGTCACCGCTACGAGTACTCTGACTGTCGCAGGGAGGCTCCGTAGTCAACACCCCCCGACAGTATCACCATGAAGGCCCAGTACGCGGAGCCGCCGTACGCGACCAAGGTCCAGGCCGAGCAGCCCGACCAGCGCATCAACCCGCAGGAAAACTCGGAGTTTTACACGTACGAGTCGCCGTCCAACCAGCTCAGCATCTACTCTGAGGACGACCCGTCCAACCCGCGCTATGTCGCCGGCGAGCAGTTCTACAACTATGAGATGTACGGCAGCCTCCGCAAGGGCGGCGCCGTGTCGTTCTACAGCATGGAATGTCTCGGCCTCCTCGCCGCGACCTACTCCTCGGCCTTCTCGTACCAGACGCTGTCGGGTGTGATCCGTCCGCTCATGACGGCGCAGCTCAACCTGACCAAGCAGGAGAACACGTCCGTGCAGCGTCTCATCGAGCTGCCCATGACGCTCAGTGTCTTCGTGGGTCTGATCTCGGACTGCTACCCGATCATGGGTCTGCGCCGTAAGGGTTACATGATCGTCGGTCTCATCATCAACGCCATCAGTGTGGTCGCCGTCGCGGCGCTCAGCGCCCACTTCGAAGGCCAGGCCAAGGGGGAACGAAGTGAAGGTCTCATGGTGCTCGCCATCGCGCTGATCGGTCTTGCCAGTGTCGGCTGTATCATCACGTACATGTGCGTCCACACGCGCATTATCGAGTTGTCCCAGCGTGAGTCGCTTCGCAACCGTGGCAAGATCCAGGCGGACTACCTCATCTTCCGTCGTTACACGTCGATGACGTCCAACTTGTTCAACTACCTGACGATGGGCGTCGGCGCCACGCCCAAGGTCAGCTTCTCCAACTCGATGCTCCTGCTCGCGCTCATTTGTGTGCTTCCAACGCCGGTGATCCTCCGCTACTGGCGTGAGGAGCACTACTCGCTGCCCACGACGCTCAAGGTGCGCGCGCAGATTTTCTGGAAGATCATGCAACAGAAGGCCGTCTGGCGTATCCTCATGTTCATCATCATCTTCGGCATGTTCCTGACCGTCAAGTTCAACGACTCGAGTAACGTGATCCGCGGCTGGGCCGGCAAGGCCGCCAACGACAACAACTTGCTGCTCACGGCCATCCGTGATGTTGTCATGATTCTCACGATTTACGTGTGGAAGTGGTTCTTCCTCAACAGCCTGTGGCGTGGCTACTTTGCGTGGGCGCCGGTCACGCTGGTCATCCCGCAGCTCATCTCGTCGATGCTTGTCGCGTTCGACTGGTGCCGCGACCGCTACGTGTACCGCGTGCTCCAGGTGCTCCCGTACGTCTCGGACGGGATCACGTTCCTCAACAACGTCGTGCCGCTCACGGAAATCATCCAGGAAGGCTCGGAGGGCGCGACGGTCGGCCTCACGCTGTCGCTGCAGCGCGTGTCGTCGATCTTCGTGAGTACCAACTCGGCCGGTCTCTTCCAGGGCTCCAACTTTTACAACGCCGACCCCAAGGTCGTGAGTGCCTTTGGCACCGACGTGCGCACGGATGTGTTCTTGTCGCTGTTACTCAGCTACGGCATCAACTTCTTGGCGTTCTTCGGCCTCATCTTCCTGCCGACCCAGAAGCTCGACGCCCAGCAGCTCCGTATGTACGGCGGCTTCACCAAGGCCGCGAGTGCCATCATCGTCATCTTCTCGGTCATCTTCTTGGGTTACTCGATGGTCATCAACCTGCTGACCTTCGTGCCGAGCCTCTCGTGCTACAAGATCGCTGGTGGCTCGGGCTGCAAATAGAGCTACAGTAGGAGGTGAAACGCGTGTAATTTATGACACCAAAGCAAGACGAATACCAAAAAACGAAAAAAATGTTTGACGATCATGTCCTCGCATTGATTCTCCGCGATCATGTCCTCCAGAGCCGACGAAAACCACGTCTTCCTGGACTCTGGAATTTCTGTCTTCCGCGAGATTCGAGCAATGGATACGTCCCTCGCACCTTGCTGAGATCCCTCCCCCCTTGCGTCCAAGAGACACGCAGCCACTTGTCCGTCTCAGAGGAGTTCCTGGTGAGGTTGTCCTCAAAAGGAACCGAGCCCCGGGAACAGGAGCCGGCGAAGGGATCCACATGTAGATGAGTCTTTGCTCGATTGCGTGGGCCCATCCAGAGTTTCTGGACCAGAGAACCGGCCACCAGGTCGATCGCCGTGTTGGGCCCTCCGACCCACACAACGTGCCTGAGCCCCATGCATTACACCACCGAGACCCCCCTCCACCGTGGGTTGCGCCATCCACCGACCAGAACGCGGCGGCAGCACCCCCACCGTGTCCGAGCGACCGACCCACGAGCCCCACGACGCCTCACCCGCCCAGCTGCTTTCACCGGCCATAGTCCGCCTCAACGTTTTCTCTTCGAGCGAGCGATGGATACGAGGTGATCACCACGATGGAGGGCGGGAGCCGCTGGCGTAAGAAATCAATCACGACGTGATTGAGTCCTGTGCCGCAGACCTTGAGGCCCGATGAGCTGACGGTTGCCCCTGGGTCGGTGGGGTGGCACCGCCCCGGAGCCAGCGGGTGGGACCGAGCTAGTGGATCCACCTGAACCAAACACAAACACGAGCTCTGTCGATTACGACGGTGGAGGCGCTTACCATTCCCTGTCGTTGTCGTATGTGGTGGAGCAAAAAAAAACAAAAATAAAAAACTCAGCTTGGTTTGGAGCCACATTCACAGAACCCGACGCAGGGCTCGCGAACTGGCCCCTTTTGGCCGGGAAAAATGCGCCCACTGTGGGTCACGATGGAGACCGAGGGACGGTCTCCCATATCTCAGACGGACAGCGGGTCTGCTTTAGGCTTGTGGGACTGGACAAGGCGCTGTGTGGAGAGACTGCGCGATTTGAATCTTGGCGATAATACGTACCGTACGGCACATACGGAACATACACCTTTCAATGCCTTCGCATGTGATCCCGAAGCGCAGCCCCAGGAACCATTGTGAAGAGGAACCAGAAATACATGGTGAAGGCGTTGAAGGGCCCCCTTCCTTCCACGTTGTGTTTTCTTGACGGACCCCCAAAGTGGTGGGGGATCTCAACCTGCCTGCTCAGTTCAAGACAAGCAAGCTTGGTGGGCCGTTGCATCGGTTTTTGCATAAATGGCCTCTCGTTCGAAAAACCAGCTGGGGGACACACACGACCACGTCGCCCCTCCTGGTATCTGTGCTCTAGAAAGGTTGTATAGGAGGGATGATCCGTGGACTGGGGAAGGCCAGAGTGTTGGTGCGTTTCGGCGCCAGCTGGCCGGGTTGATGGATCTGCCCACGAGGAGCTCATCTCCGTTCTCCTCCTCCTCCTGTTCTCCCCTCCCCCCCCTCCTTCCTGTCTGCGCGACGACCGCTGATGGAGTGGGGACGCAAATCGAATGGGAGCGGTCGTCGCCATCAGTCACTCGTTCAATCGCCACGAGACGCACCCTATCTATCGGCGGAGCAGAGGGGAGGGGATCACATCCCTATGCATCTCTTCCAGGACAAGCCCCGCGCCAAGACGACCGAGCACTACCTCGCGGACGCGCACCCGAGCCTGCGGCGCGCCATGGCCGCCGACCCGCAACAACAGCCCGTGGTCCACGTCGACTTTAGCACGTTTGTGTCGCCCACGGGCCCCCTGGAGGCCTCGCGCGCGCGGCCCATGAGCGACGACGGCGGGCGCTCGTCCGAGGGCGCGAACGAGCTCGCGACCCAGCGCTTTGTGGCCGGCGAGCAGTTTTACAACTATGAGATGTACGGCAGCCTCCGCAAGGGCGCGGTCGTGACGTTCTTCTCGTGGTACTGCTTTGGGCTCGCGGCCGCGACGTTTTCGTCCGTGCTCGCGTACTCGGGCCTGCAGAGCACGGTCAAGCCGTACATCGCGCTGCGGCTCCAGCTCAACCCGCAAGAGGTCATCGCGGTCCAGCGGCTCATCGAACTGCCCATGGCGCTGAGCTTTTTCGTCGGGCTGCTCACGGACGGCTACCCGCTCATGCACCTGCGCCGCAAAGGGTACATGGTGCTCGGACTGGTCATGCACGCCGTCAGCATTCTCGCGCTCGGCGGCATCAGCATGTACATCGAGTCGCTCAAGGTCTCGACCAAGCCCGCCGGCTGGATCGTCGTGCTCGCGCTCGTGCTGCTCTCGCTCGCGAGCTTTGGCTGCATCATCACGTACCTGTGTGTCCACACGCGCGCGATCGAGCTGTCCCAGCGCGAGCCGCTACGCAAGCGCGGCGCGATCATCGCCGAGTACTTGATTTTCCGACGGCTCGTCAGCTTTGTCAGCGCCGGGTACGCCATCCTGTCGCTCGGCCCGACGGGCACGCTGTTTGGCAAGCAAGAGCCGCGCCTGGCGTTCTCGACCGCGCTCTTTATCCTCGCGTTTGTGTGCGCGGCGCCGCTCCCGATCATCCTCCGCTACTGGAAGGAGGAACACTACAACTTGTCGACGACGCTCGGCGTGCGCAGCAAGATCTTTTGGAAGATCATGCAGCAGAAGGCCGTGTGGCGCGTGCTCATGTTCATTGTGGTCTTTGCGTTCTTCTTGACCATGCGGATCGGCGACGCGACGACCCAAGTCCGGAAGTGGGCCGGCGCGTACAACGACAACAGCCAGCTTATCCGCAGCATCGGCGACGGCGTCGCGATCGTCACGTTCATCATCTGGCGGCTCTTCTTCATGAACACGATGTGGGCGCGCTTCTACTGCTTTGGCCCGCTTCTCCAGGTCGTGCCCAACGTCATCGCCAACATTATTGTCGCGCTCGATGTCAACCGCGACCGCTACGTGTACCGCAGCGTGACGACCTTGGCCAACGTCGCCGACGCGATCCTCACGCTCAACCCGGTTGTGCCGCTCGTCGAGATTATCCAGGAGGGCTCGGAGGGCGCGACCGTGGGGCTCACGCTTTCGCTGCAACGTCTCATCCAGATCTTTGTCAACACGAACGCCCAGGGCATCTTCCGTGGCGAGCTCTTTTACGATCTGAACGAGACCAAGAGCGACACGTCAGCGGGGCGCGAAGGGGTCGTGTGGGCCACCGTGATCATCTACGCTATTAACTTGGTCGCTCTCGTCGGGCTGTTTTTCCTGCCGAGCCAAAAGCTCGACGCGCAGCAGCTGCGCATGTACGGCGGCTTCACCAAGTCGGCCAGCTCCGCGATTGTGGTCTTCTGTGTGGCTTTCTTCTTGTACTCGGCCGCGATCAACGTCATGTCGTTTATCCCGGGCGTCTCGTGCTACAAGCTGGTCGGTGGAGACGGCTGCAAGTAGAAGGTGTTTATAGTATTGGAACTCGCTGTTTCGTGATCGTATTTAACTGTCAACAACGACTTATCGAATGGAATGATACCCCTCGCTGTTCACTGCTTCTTCAACGTATCCTCGGCAGCGCGCGCAAGCTGCTTGCAGTGGATATCCAGGAAATCGCAGTCGGAGTAGTACCACGGGAACGGCTTGTTACGGATCTTCAGGTACGAATACTTGGGCTCGACGCCCCCATACAACTCGTGGCCGCGGTCTTCGTTCGCGTGGGCGTAGTACTGCACACTGGTGAACACCCCGGTGGCCACGAGCATCGCGATCGAGATCCGTGTCCAGCGGATCATTTGAGCTGGACACCAAGCGGTGAGCGATGCATGAACATGGATACGATGCAAAAGAGACGCCGTGTTAGCTACCTCGCGCTTCTCTTTCGGTCTCGGTGGACATCCCACGACGTGCCCAACGCCGTGGTGTCCAGGCAAGGCGGTGCATCAACATGGTGGTTTGGAGTGTCGAGCCTCAATGAGGATCTACAGGCAGAGAAAGCCCCAGCGGGCCGGGTCTCACGTTGAAGTTGAGTTTCACGTGTTCTTTCACGAAACAGGTGAGACTTGAGCCAAGCCCATCATAAATAGGTACTGTACGGCAACTTCACGATGAATGCTCGGCGGCCTGGCCGTGATCGAATAGCCGTCTCGTTTCTGAACGGCCTGGCGCCACACCTCAAGGCGTGGGTCACGGAGGAACAGAACACGCTTGAGTCAAGCGTGTTCTGAATCACCACCACGTCAAGCCGCTTGACGTGGTGGTGATTCCACTGTGCGGGGTTGGTCTCGAGAAGGCGGATCCGTGCAAGTGGTGGACTGTGACCAAACACGACCGAATGACACAATATCTCAATTAGGTTTCGACCGTTACACGGGCGCAGAGCAAGCGGACCAGTGAGTTAGGCACGCACTGGACACAGTTGCGGTCACGATTTCCACGAATAGGTTGACCGCCATCGTCCACAGCGTGATATCTTGGCGCACAGAACTTGACGCGAGTGGCACGCCCGTTATTCGTGCTGTCCGGGTCCTGAGTCGTTCAGGAGAGGAAGCCTACGTTATGCAAAACCGTTGTAAGCATTAACTCACACTCAGCAAGACAGACGGTTTGGCGGTCATCTTGACCTGGCGGAGTTGCTACGGAATCCCATCTGCGGCCGTGAAGGTGGCGACAGGATTCTATTCCAGCGGATCAATCCCACTCACCCGGGTCATACGATGGGATGCGATGGGATGGGGACCAGCAGGTCATACTTAGTCGTTTTCAACTTGATCTTGTCTTTTTCACAGCCCTCGGTCTATCATGGTCTGGGTCCCATAATGGGCTCTCAGACTGACCCATTGGCTAAGTGCCACAATACTGAAGCTGTCTGAACTGTCAACCATGCGATCTCTCGCCCAGTGTGGACAACTCTAACCCATTTCTCATTTCTCATACAAACCCACCTGAGCCACTTGGCCAGTGAGGCATCAGGCTTTCGAAATCTGATGTCTGCTTTTCCCCAGCTGGATACAATCAGTCGCAGCCGCCTGTCCATCGCCTCAGCCCTCATTGACACCGGACCGCACAGAAACGTGGGTGGCGATGGATCCATTAGCCCACTAGTCGAGTGCCCGTTGGCCAGACCGACTCGATGTGGTCACCCACGACCGGTATTCTCACCCACGTCCCGGAAAAAGGGCCCATCCACGATCATTCGGAGACTCGCGGCCTCGCGACAACGACGACAAGCCCCGCGCCATGCACCACAAGCAGCTCGTTGTGGAGACCTCGCCGGCCAGCGACACGAACCGCGACAGCGCGTTCACCCACGCGTTCGCCGGCGGCCGCGTTGCTGGCAACACACAGCACAGCCACGAGCTGTACGGGAGTCTCCGCAAAGGCGGCGCCGTCGACTTTTTCTCGTGGAAGTGCGCGGGCCTTTTTGCCGCGACCTTTTCGTCCGTGTTCTCGTACACCGCGCTCCAAAGCGTCACGCGGCCGCTCATGGCCACGCAACTCGACCTCTCGAGACCCGAGCAGGTCGCCGTCCAGCGCCTCGTCGAGCTCCCGATGGCGCTGAGCTTCCTCATCGGCTTTCTGTCCGACTGCTACCCGATCCTCGGGCTGCGCCGCAAGGCCTACATGCTCGTCGGGCTCGTGCTCAACGCCATCGGCACGATCGTGATTGGCGCGATCGCTGCGTACTTCGAGTCGCTGGACGCCACGGCGCCCCGGAATGGTGTGCTCGTCGTGCTCGTGATCCTCATGTCGGCGGTCGCGAGCTTTGGCTGCATGTTCACGTACCTCTGCGTCCACACACGAACGGTCGAGCTGTCCCAGCAAGAGCCGTTGGGCGTGCGCGGCACGATCCAGGCGACGTACCTCATCGTGCGCCGGCTCACGTCACTTTTCACAGGCGTGTTCACGTACCTCGTGCTGGGCAACGCCACCACATCTCCTAACATCTCGCTCTCGAACGCGCTCTTCTTCATGGTCGTGATCTGCGTGCTGCCGCTGCCCGTGATTCTCCGTTTCTGGAGCGAAGAGCGGTACTCGCTGCCCGTGTCATTACCTGTACGAGCCAAGATTTTCTGGAAGATCATGCAGCAAAAGGCCGTGTGGCGCACGCTCACGTTCATCGCGTTTTTCGCCATGTTTCTCAGCGTGCGATTCGCCGATTCGACGACGGCCGTGCGCGTTTGGGCGGGCGCGGACAAGGACAACACGCTCGTGCTGCGCATGATCTCGGATTTGACAATGCTGTTGGTGCTCGTCGTGTGGCGGTACGTGTTCATGAACCGTCCGTGGCGCTCGTTCTTTGCCCTCGCGCCGGCGTTCCAGATCATCCCGGCGCTTGTGATCTCGGCGATTGTCGCGTACGATGTGAGCCGCGACCGGTACCTTTACCGCACGGTCATCTCACTGACGGCCGTGGCCGACGGCATCACCGTGCTCAACAATCTGGTCCCCATGACGGAGACTATCCAGGAAGGCTCCGAGGGCGTGACGGTCGGGCTCGTGCTCTCGCTTCAGCGGCTCATCAACATCTTCGTCAACACAAACGCGCAGGGTCTGTTCCGCGGCGACAACTTTTTCGATCCCGCCGAGGTCAAGCGGGACTTGCCCGCCGCACGTGAGGACGCGTTCCTCTCACTCGTGCTCAACTACGGTGTGAACGCACTCGCGCTGTTTGGGTTATTGTTCTTGCCCACGCAAAAGCTGGACGCGCAGCAAATGCGTATGTACGGCGGCTTCACCAAGGTCGCCGCCTCGGCGATCGTCGTCTTCTCAGCCGTGCTGTTCCTTTACTCAATGACGATCAACACTATGACGTTTATCCCTGGCGCTTCCTGCGCGCGGCTCGTGGGCGGCAGCGGATGCTGAACAACCTAGCCGACTCGACCAAATAGAGATCTTTAGTGTAAGTTCATGCACGCGTGGTTGAAAGAAAAAAGACAGTCCAGTGCTGATATGATCAGTGTCATCCAGGGAAATCGTTGCTTTCAATTTAATACTTCGACTGGGCACGCTTATTTGCAGCCAGAGCCGCCGACGAGCCGCGCGCAGGACATACTGGGGACGAAGGTCATGATGCTCACAGTGACCGAATACAAGAACAACACACAGCTGAGGAGCACCATGGCTGAGGCGGCGACCTTGGTGAAGCCGCCGTACATACGCATTTGCTGCGCGTCCAGCTTTTGCGTGGGCAGCAGCAGCAGCCCGAAGACGCTGAGCGCGTTGATGGCGTAGTTGAGGATGAGCGACAAGAAAACGGTGTCGTGCCCGTGCGACACGTCTTTCTCCACTTCGGCAAGGTTGTAAAAATTGGCGCCCTGGAAAAGACCTTGCTGGTTTGTGCTCACAAAGATCATGATCAGCCGTTGGATCGAGAGCACGAGCCCGACTGTCGCGCCTTCTGATCCTTCTTGGACAATCTCGGTGAGCGGCATAATCGTCGAGAGACTGATGATGGCGTCCGAAACATTCGTGAGCGAAATGATTGCACGGTACAGGTACCGGTTACGGCTCGCGTCGTACGCGACGAGTGCCGACGCAAGCAGCGCCGGTACGATCTGGAAAATCGGAGCCCACATGAAAAATGTTCGCCACAGTCGGTTCATGAAGACATAGCGCCACAGAAGCACGACGAGCAGCATGATCAAGTCGTACAGTACGCGTAGCACGAGGGTGTTGTCCTTGCCGGCGCCGGCCCAGTTGAGAATCACCGTGCCCGAGTCGTTGAAGCGGATCGCAAGGAAAAGCGCAAAGAACGCAATGAAAGCGATCGTGCGCCACACGGCCTTTTGCTGCATGATCTTCCAAAAGATCTTGCTACGCGCACGGAACGGCACCGACAGCGAGTACAACTCTTCGTCCCAGTAACGGAAGATGATCGGCAGGGGGATGACACTGATCGCGACGGTGAGAAACACGGCGGTGGAGATGGCCGTGCGGGTGTTGGAAATATCGTCACCGATCAAAACGTACGAGAACACGCCCGCGACGATCGACGTGAACCGCCGGAAAATCAAGTAACTCGCTTGGATCGCGCCGCGGACGGTGAGCGGCTCTTGCTGGGACAGCTCGATCGTGCGTGTGTGCACAGAGAGAAAGGTGATAATGCAGCCGAAACTGGCGACGGATGTGAGCAGAATCACAAGTGTGATGAGTCCGCCGTTACGATCCACCATGCTCTTGGATTCAATGTACAGCGAGACCGCACCGATCGCGGCGGTGGCGAGTGCGTTCAGCGTTAGACCGATAATCATGTAGGCCTTGCGACGCAGACCATAGATCGGGTGGCAGTCGGAGAGCATACCGATGAGGAAGCTGAGCACCATGGGGAGCTCCACAAGCCGCTGGACGGCCAGCAGTTCCTGGGATGTGAGCTTGAGCTGGTTCGCGAGCATCGGGCGTGTCACGCTTTGCAGCGCATTGTAGGAGAAGAGCGATGAAAACGTCGCGGCACACAGGCCCGCGCACTGACGCGAGAAGAATTCGACTGCGCCGCCCTTGCGAAGGCTGCCGTAGAGCATGTGGTTCTCGCCGGCAACATACCGCGACGCACTTTCATCGATGCTCTCCATCGTGCTGTTGGTCGCGCTGATGGGCGACTTGACCGTGGCGAAGTCACGCGAAGGCATGGTGCTTTCGGAAAACAAAACGAACAATGGCTGGTTGGATCATTTTACGCCGAGGTCTCGGCTGGCGGCGAGACTGCATGATCGAGTGGAATTCCGACGGCTGGTGGTTATGACGTGCCAAAAGAACATCGTATCTCTCCCTCAATGGGACGACGCAGCTTGCGTTTAATGTGGGAAACAGTCTGTCTTCTCTCCCACGAAGATCATTCAGTCTGATCTCTGGCAATGCGACACAGAGCCACTTGACGCGAGAGAGGGCACTTTTGAAGCCAACACGGTCGTCCACGTCACCAGTTGCTGTGGAACGAGTGATGCTCATCCTGACAACGCGTAGGTGAGTCGGGAAGAACGAGGGATAGAGGCGACAGCAAGTGCGATCATATGGAGGACAGAAATTTCTCAACCTCACACCAATTGGTAGTGATATGCGGAGACCCACCCACTCGACGCATCTGGATCATTGCCGTTCCACATGGGGCGGAAGGGGGTTACCCAAAACGAGCCCACCGGCCGTGGATTGAGAGGCGGGATAGCCAATGTTCGGGAGAGACCGACATGTTGACCTTGAATGCCAGATCAAGCCAGTCACATTCCAAGAGGGCCACAGAGCAACTCGACCAGGCTGTCCCAGCATTCCAGTAACGCTTCCTGGGCGAGTGGGTCGCAGGGGTACCATAAGACCACGCGTGAACTGACGTTGGGCCCGCCACGAAAGCCAACACTGGGATCGTGTCCCCAACATTCATCCCCCGATTCCATGATATTTGTGAAGTACGCGGTGAGGTACGCCCTCACGGGAGGGCGTGTATGATCTACTTTTGATACGCATAGTGGCAATCGGCGAGAAGCGCGGTCGTGTTGATCGGTGCAGTCCCGTCCACCGTGGCGGACGGCCAGAGCGCAAACGACTTGTACTTCGGCGTCGTCACATCAAGATACGTGTGCCCGGCGACATATACTGGGCTCGCGTAGGCCTGAGTTCCAGGTGCGCAGTTCTCGCTCGTGAAGAGAAGGAGGTGGTCGTTTGGACCCGTGATTTTCTCAGAGTAGATTTCTGTGCTTGTGTTCTCGTCGTCGTTGGGGAAGTGGGGGCACGCTGCCATCGTGTAACACTGGCCGTAGTTTGCTGGAAAACCTCCCTGCACGGCATCGGCTCTCACCCAGACTGTCACGACGATTCTCCCAGAGGCAGCGGTGGTCGGCGCAGGCGTTGGGGCCACGGTGGTTGGTGTTGGCGTCGTTGTCGTTGGTGTTGGCGTGGGTGTGATCGTTGGCGGTGTGGATACCGGTACTACTGCAGCGTCCCCGCAGTTGTCCCGTGTGGCTTGCGTGGATGGCGTCCCGAGCGTTGTAAGGGCGACGAGTACGATCGTGGCGAGCTTCATGGTGGAATGATAGGTTGGGTTGTTTGACGCCGGCAAATGGGGAAGTGAGCGCTTGGAATCCAAGCGCTCATTTCCCGATTTGCCATTCAAGTTGGATGTTGGAGACCAGGAGCACGACCCGGTTGTGCCTATGATTACTGTATACTCTATAGACACATTGTCCCGCTCCGGCAGCGCAGATCTGACCAGTGAAAAATGAGTTCGAGTGAGTTGACGGCTGGGTATGGTGTGCTCCACGGATGAGACAGTACATGCGTTGGTCTTAGGCTAATGAGTCAAGAGGAGAGAGCGGCGACGCCAATACTGACCTCCATGGTTCCAAACATCGCGCCGACTGCCTCCGGGAGAATTGTCGTGGCTGTTCTCTGGCTGTTTTTATCCACTCCAGAGTTTCCCCAGACTTTCTCTACGATTTGAATGGGGGACAATGTACCAAAAACCTCTTCCAATTCGTACTTTGATTATATTGATACATGAATTTTCAAAAGTATTTATTTAAGCGTTTTTTTAGGGTGACATATCCGAAGAGGAAGAAATTCTCGTGAATGTCGACAGAGACGGTCGAGAACGACTCACCTGCGACAGGATCCGACATTCCGCTACCTCCCATGCTGCACGAGTTGATCCTCCACGGCCGCATGGCTGTAGGCCTGGCGCTTCGTTTCGTCATGTAGCATGCTGTGTACACAACTGAGTGTGCCAGCGACATTCCACACATCACCGAACACAAAGATTGCCTCAAAGAGATTTTAACAATCATTTACGTCACGGGCTGGGTGAGTGAGCAATTGTATTTTTGTGTGTATGATGTGCGCTAATCCAACACCACCAATCTGGTACAGGGAGTGAGAAAGAGAAACTAACCCACTGCCCGGGAGCGCCCCTGCTGGAGCTACTCCGGGTGATTCAGTTTCAATGTCTTGAGTACTCCAGTGGCTCTGGTATCTTTGTCCTCTTCGCTCTTATGCGATACTATACACCTACCTACCTGTCTCGTGCTTGACATCGTAGGGCAGAGGGTGTCGGTCAGCCCCGAATACATCCACGAGCTAGTGCTCTGCCTTCTGTTCATCGCGGAATAGCCATCAGGTTCGCCATTTGTTCGATATAGCACCCTTAAGCAGACGATCTTCACCGCCCAACGAGCATGTCATAAGATAACTACACTGGGCCAGAGTTGAAAACTAAGTTCTGTCGAATGTGGAAGGAGCGCGAAACGTGGTTGAGTGGGCTCCATTCCAAGTTGAACCCCACCACAATTTCCATTAGACATGACATACTTTCGCCCTCCTTCCGCTCAGGGTGTATTACAATCGCATGAACTTGCTCCCACCATCGCGGAAGAAAAACGAGGAGGAACACCGTACCAGTAGGTACGGTATGAAGTCAGTGCAGATGCGATCTTGGCTTTTCAGAAGCCCTGGCTTTGTTTCCGCGACATTTTTAATCGATGCCTGGTTTTAGTCGCGTCCCCGGACAGAGCCAAGCCATTGATCAGGGTTTTTCGGACTCATACACCTCGCAATCGCTGCGCTTGATCTGGAGCACAAACTGGAGCATAAATAACCTCATTTCGACCACGCGCGAGGGCTTCAACGTCGTGGGTTCCATCTGGAGACTACGCGGTCGTGTCGCACCAAACTCTGCTCTTTAGTCTGTCGAGAAGCGACGGACGTACACTGGCCTCCACGAGAGACCGTCGCTCCACCGTAGCCTCCGTCGCTCATTCTCCATCCCGCGGCCTCGCGACGTTGCGGTCCCCAAGCATCCACCCTTCACACCCATGGCGTGTCGACTTTCGAGTCGCTTCCTCAGTGTTGCCGCGTTGCTATCCTGGTGGTGTGCTGTCGCGACGGCGTCATCGAAAGAGTACCCGGTCAAGTCGGGCCTCGCCGTGTGGGTCGACCCGGACACGCCTCAAGACCGCCAGGCGTATCGAAGCTCGCGAGGGCGCATGTGGGACCTGGTCATGAGTGACGAATTCAACACGCCTGGGCGCGATTTCCGCCCCGGGAAGGACCACCTCTGGACGTCGCTGGAAAAGCCCGACGGAGTCAACGGTGCCAAGGAGATCTACTCGCACAACATGACCTCGACCGAGTGCGACGCAGACAACGCGACCTGCTACTTCTACATCAAAGTCATCGACGATCCGCAGAGCATATCCGTGTACAACATGTACCTCAACCCGCCGCAGTACGAGACCGTCGAGTTCCAGTACCGCGCCGCGATGGTGCAGACCTGGAACAAGTTCTGCTACCAAGGCGGTATGCTCGAGGTGCGCGCGCAATTGCCAGGCGCCGTCAGCTCCAAGGCGAAGAATCCGGATCTCGCTGGAGGGCCAGGCAGCCGTGTCAAGAACTTACGATACTATCCTACGTGGCCTGGCATTTGGATGATGGGCAATCTTGGCCGTGCCATTTTCAGTGCCTCGACCAACCGCATGTGGCCGTTCTCCTACAACCGGTGCGAGCCGGACGTGTTTGAACCTTCGAACCAACGGATCAGTGCGTGCGACTCCAACCCAGGGTATGGACTCCACCCGAACCAAGGACGCGGTGCGCCTGAGATCGATCTTTTAGAAGGAGGAGGCGACGCGAGCTCGTCGTCGCTCCAGATCGCGCCGGGCATGCCTGTGGAATATCGCATGTTCCCAGTGAACACCACAATTGACCAGCCCTTTTGTCTTTACACCGCAACGTGTAAGACGCCTGGAGCCAACCACCCCGGCGCACCGACGGCCGTCTACAACAAGCGTGGCTACAAGTCGTGGTACCAAGGTCTCCGGTATCAAAGTAATCCGTTTTGTACACCGGACGCCTCGCTCAAGCAGACGTATGAGTCCGTGGCAAACGCTCGCAAGACGGGGATCGTCGAGAACGTGTGTACACCGACCAACTGCCCAGGATCGAAAGACCCGAACGCCGACATCGGTCTCGTAGACGGCAACGGGACATCCCACTGGGGCATCAACTACAACGGTACGTGCTTCCCCATCATGAACGGGTACACAGGATCGTACCTGTGCGATCCGGACAACCAGCACAAGCTCTGCAAAGACCCGCGCCCGGACTCGCGCCCCACAACCAACATTATGAAGCCGTTCAACTACCAGATGGACGCGATCTCGTCGAACTGGCCACTCCATGTCGCGGCGTACACCGATTTCCTCGTGTACCAGGTCGAGTGGGTCACGGGCAAGAACGGTTGGGTGCGTTGGCTGGTCGACGGCTTTCCACTCTTCGAAGTTCCGGCTGACTCGATGGAGAACGTGCCACAAAACGGGCAAAAATCCAACCCACAGAAGCTCATGATCGAGGAGCCTATGTACCTTATCCTGAACGTCGCCCTCTCAACGTCATGGGGAGCGACACCGCCTAACCCAGGCAAGCCATGCCGCGGCGATGGCAAGGACGCGATCACGAATGCCATCTGCGACGACTTCCCGATGTATATGAAGATTGATTACATCCGTCTGTACCAAGACACGGGCGACGATTTGGAGGCCGATAACTACATGCAAGTTGGCTGCGACCCAGCGTCACACCCGACGAAGGAATGGATCAACGGACACATTGACGAGTACCAGGATTACGACAATCTCGCGATCGACGTCGCCGGCGGCGCGTTCTGCCGAAAGGACGATGACTGTACAGTCCTTGCCACTGGCGACATCCAGTTCACCAAGCTCGTCACCGGGTCCTGCGTCCAGGGACGATGCGCGTGCACCAGCGGCAAGTCGTGGGGCGGACCCCGCTGTACGCACGTGCTGGATGAGAGCAAGACCGCCGACGGCACCACAAAGCACTTTGACGGCTACGGCCCGCCGTTCGGCGTCGCCGTCGGCGTGGCTGCCGTGGTGGTCGTGATGACCTGTCTGTCGATCTGGACAGGACGCCGCAATGAGCAGCTACTGGCATCCACGGCGCGTGCACTCGCGCAGCGTAAGGAGGTCGGGCGAGTGCCGTCGCCAGCAGAGTCTCACAGCGGCGACCTAAGCGGCCCGGCCAAGGTCAACTACAGCCAGAACTTTGTGTGAACAAAATTGTGATGTCACAAAACTATCCACTTGTGCATAGCCCCAGCGTTTACGACACGGTCACAAATATCGGCCGTCGTATTTTCAATCCTGTATACCGAAAGATATGTCTGTATACTATACACAAAGCCTACACACACTCTTAGTACGGAATGATTGGCTACTGAGACGATTATGCTCAGGTGGTCTTCCCACAACCTTTATATTCGTATAATCGAATACTTTGATAGAGATTCCAAACCTGTTTCATGACGCTAATGCCCACCACAATTACCTTCTATAACGCATACAATGTCCAAAACTGCCTTGCGTCCGACTCGGGCGAAGCCCGTTTGTTCCGCGCTGTTCCACAGCGAGCTCGAAAATCCGCCTCCCGGAGACCGAAGCCATCCGTCCCTCCCGCCCTCTCGGGCCGTTCCAACCGTACGGTATTACCCGTCGTCGTCTGCGTCAGCCGGCCAGAAATCCTCATTACCAATATACGCGTCCCCATTATCGGAGACCATGCCACCCCAGCAACCCACGCCACGGGCCGACGCCGCTGTCGAGCCGAGCGCCGCGCCGGTGCTCGCGACCGAGCCCGAGTCCGAGAAGCTGCTCAACCGCGCCGTGTACGCGAGCACCAAGTACGAGACGCGTCCGACGTGGCGCGAGTCGCTGCGTGGCGCGGCGTACATCGCGTGGATCATGCTGGGCCCGTTTCTCGACATGGTCTGGGTCATCATCCCGACGCAACTCTTTGTTCGGTCGCCGCTGCTCGCAGGCGAACGCGCCGTGTGGCCGCAGAAGCTGCTCCAGTGGCTCGAGGAGACCTACTACTCGATGTTGGGCGGGCTGCTCGAGATCGCCGGCGGCATGGAGTTTGTCGTCACGACCGACGACGCGCAGAGCGCGCAAAAGCTCACGTTCTCGCCGCGCGAGCAGGTGCTGCTGATCTGTAACCACCGCACCGAGATCGACTGGATCTTCTTCTGGTACGTACTTCGGGAGACACCAATGTTACTGGCTCGCGACCCTGACGTGTGGACGTGAAACAGGAACCTTGCGATGCGCTTCAACTGCCACGGGCGCATCCGCGTCATGATGAAGTCGATGATCCGTTGCCTGCCGGGTCCCGGCTGGGCCATGCTCATGCTCGACTACCCGTACGTGAGTCGCAAGTGGGAGACCGACCAGGCACGCATCAAGAGCCAGATCGCGACCTACAAGCAGGCAGCCGTGGGCTTCTGGCTCTGCATGTTCCCCGAGGGCACGGCGCTTTTCCGCAAGACGCTTGAACGGAGCCACGAGTTCGCTAGGGAGCGTGGGCAAAAGCTCTGGGACTACGTGCTCATCCCACGCGTTCGCGGCTTCGAGCTCTGTGCGAACGAGATGGAACCGGACTGTGTACTGGACGTGACCGTCGGATACCCGGAGCTGCAGGGCGGTGTCCGTCCGTCTCCGGTGGGTCTCGAATATGGATGTTGAGGGGTCCGTCGGTGTGTGAGGCTAATTGTGTACATGTGTGGAACAGCTTCGTCTCCTTCGCGGCCAGTTTCCTACGGCGGTGCACGTTCACCTGACCAAATACAGCAAGGCGGATGTCGCGCAGCACAAAGACTCGATGGACCAGTGGCTGAAGGCGCGTTTCCAGGCAAAAGAAGACCGGCTGCGCCAGTTCTACGAGGACGGCGCGTTTGCGGGCCATCGTGTGACCACATCTGAAACCGACATCCCCGTGGCCGTCGGCAAGGGTATTGTCTTCCACTCGTTCCTTTGCGTCTGGACACTCGTGTGTTGGTACTTCTTCCCACTCACGTCGCTGGCGTGGTTCTCGTTCTGCATGGCTGTCGTGGTCCACCGTATCCAAGCATTTGGCGAGTAACTTTTTGATCCGCTGACGTTGCTATCCATGACCCAAAACAATGCATTCTCTTGTGTACCTCCTGCAGTTGTTCCCTCAGTTACTGCCCACGCTTTTGGTTCCCACGCCACTTTTCGCTCTGCTTGGGCGGGGCCTTCGCGTTGGTGCCGCATCGAAGTCCCAACTCAACGCAGCGGCGCTCGACTTCCTGGACGCTTCTCCCGCCGAGCACTCGCGAGATGCTCTCGAGTGTCTCGCCTTGCTTGGCCTTGAGCACGTTCTCTTCGTCGTTCGAGAACGCTACTTCGTACACATTTCCGCGGCGCTGGCGGTTGCCCGGCGCCATGCGACGTGAGAATCTCACGTCAACTTGTGCGTTGATTTGTCGCGGTACAAGAACCAGAGCCGCGAGCAGCAAAGCGCCGGCAAACACGAAGGACATCCGCATCGCGCCCGCGTGTGATTATGAGCGACTCGTCGTGCCCGTGGAGCATTCGCCTCACGACGGTTCAAGATCTCGTTTGTCGGTGTGTTTGTGAGTCCAGTATTTGAAACTGTGGCTCTCCGCCATCGAGTCGAATGTAACAGCTTGGAGCTCTGTGTTCTTCCATCGAAGCCGTCGACATATACATGGGATGCTCTCGGCGCTTTGGGCCCAGTAGTGACTCCCCCGCAATTCCAAGGTGACTCACATTGGTCCCGATCCGATCCGAGATCCTTCTCGGAAGCGCAAGGTCCGTTCCTGTGTGCAAGGGCCCATCAACGATTCTTTGTGTCGTTCGTTTCACGTCCATGGAGTTGTCATTTCCACGGAGCATGCGTGGAACGACGTTCATGAGAACGGGATTGAGCCAGGTCCGACGTTTGTCCAGCGCAGTTTAACATTTCTCTCGCGCCACAGCCGTGTGTGGATTTTGGTGCCTCAATGGACGCTGAAAATCTTCGCCACGCAGCGGTGGCCCCCGCAAACGACACCTATACGGTCATCCGCCTCTCAGCGATCCCAATTTCCGACGCACACGAAGATCCCCACGCTGAAGACAACGACGATGTCGTGTTCATGCCACAGCGCTCGACCCAAGACACTGTTGACCTCCTGCACGCTGCGGTCGTCCTCGACTTCAACTCGTTCGACGGTGGGGAGCGCTGCGCTGGTCGCCTACGCGAGGGTGGGCCCGAGCCCGTGCCGCTGTACAGCCGCGAGTGCATCGGCCTCGCCGCGAGCGCGGCCGTCGCGGGCTTTTGCATCGCGTTTTTCGCGAGTGCGTTCAGACCCCTCTTTATCACTGGGTACTTGACCACCTACCACGACTCGCTGGTCGCGACGACCAACTCGCTGCTCCAGTGGCCGCCAGTGTTGTCACTCTTTATTGATGTGCTTTCCGACGCTGTGCCAGTCGGGGGCTACCATCGCAAGCCCTACCTAGTCGCAGGGTGGTTACTTGCCTCGCTTGCATCAGCATCGGCCGCGATCCTCGCCGTCTCAGCCGATCTCGCATCCACTAACACAGCGATCGCGCTGGTTGCCACGAGTATAGCGGCCTCGTTCGGCATCCAGATCGTCTGGGTCGTTTCGTTAGCGATCACTGTCGAGCACGCGCAGCGAGAGACCGCTCGAGCGCGTGGCCACTTCCAAGGCGCCTTCTTTCTGGTGTACTACTCGGCGACGGCGCTCACGCACGCCGTGTGCACGCGGGTACTCGTGACGACATCGGCAGACGGGAGTGTGGCGAGCATGGTTAGCCTCCAGCAAACCGTGGTCATCCTCGCGGCGTGCGCAGTCGTGCCGGTCCCTTGTCTTCTCTCCTTGTACCACGAGCATCGCGGCGACGCGGAGCGCGACACGGCGGCCAAGCTGTCCACGACCGGTCTGGGCTCGGGCCTTTGGACTCATCTCCAGCAAAAGCCCGTGCATCGGATCTACTTTTTCCTGTGCGGGGCCGCGTTTCTCGTGAACGCGCGCAACGACAGCGTCGACGCCGCACTGCTCTCGTGGTGCGGGGTCACGAAGCACAAGTTCGGCAACCTCACGGTCGCGCAGGCCATGCCCAAGGTCGTGGCTGTCATCATCTGGAAGACCTTCATGCTCAACGCCAATTGGCGCGTGCTTGGCGTCGCCGGACTGGCACTCCACGCCGTGTGCAAGCTGGTGCTGGTAGTGACCAGCGGCCTCGGCGTGGGCCGTGGCGAAGAGTGGCTCTTCTACGGCTGGACGGCCGTGGCCAGCATCCCGCTTGGCTGGGTCGAGGTGTTCATGGTCATTTTACCCACCGAGGTCGCCGGCGTCGGGTGTGAGGGCCTAGCCATGGGGCTCGTGGCCTCGTTCATGGCGCTGCTTTCGATCATGGCTGCGACGCTGTGGGACACGATCAACGCCGCCGCTGGGCTCACGTTCTCGCCTCAAGAAATCGCGGACGACACAGCGGCGACGCGCCACCGGCTAGTGCTCATTGGAGCCGCGTACGTCGTGCTCAACCTAAGCAGCGTGGCTTTGGCGCCGCTGCTGCCGCCCCAGAAGCGCGACGCCCAGCGCTGGCGGCTCTTTGGCCGCGTGAACCCGCCGGCGGGCCGCTCGCTGGGCGGTGCGTTCGTGCTGCTCGTGCTTTACAACCTCGCCGCCAATTGGTTGCAAGTGCGAAGCAACTAATAGAGATCGACCGCCACGGCCTTCAAGGTTCCCGCGGAGCCTCCCCGCCACATGAGACAGCGTCGAGCTGTTCGCTTCGTCGGCCACCGTTTTCTGTGCGCTCGCTCGGACGAGCCACAAAGACGCGAGTACCTTCAAGCTTCGGCGTCCGGAGCCGTCGCGAGGGCGGAACATCTCACGGTGGCCACACTCGCGAGTCTGCGCGCGTCCGGACTCTGGAACGCGGGAAAACACCAAGATGCCTGCATGGCATCCGGATCGACAAGACCAGTACTGGGATCAGCGAGATTTTGCGAGCGCGGTTGTGTCAACCACGAAAGAGGCGATGACGATGCTCTCGTCGCAAAGCCAAGATCCTCGGATCGTTTTGCTCGGTGGCGTCGTCGACTTGCGATCAGCTCATTCCCATAGAGCCCACGCGGCTTTGTGGGCTCTCGAACTGAACTCTTTGGACCCGGCGCGAGCACGCCTCCACGCCCTCTAGGTTTTCCACACTATGGCGAGCTGAATGAACGGTCAAGCCGTGGTGAATTCACAAGGCGATTCACCCGTGTGTGTATATGTGCGTGGGACACACGCGCGTTTGTACTTGCTCTTTTCCGTTTCTGACGTGGCAGGCCCGTGCGTACCCTCTTGGGTGACGTGGACCGGCGGCCAGAGCCCGGCCGCACCGGCTGCCATGATCGAGCGGGAAACGGGCCATCATCATCACGGCTTCAACGGCGCTGCTCATCCTCCGCCAGACCTGGCTGATTGCCAGCAGAGCGCATGTGTACAGAACGAGCTGGGCTCTCCGAGTCTCCCCCTGATGGCTGCTGGCAACTACAGTGATCGAGTTGGTAATTTTTTCTTCAAGGAAGGCGCAGCTCGCCACGCCTTTGGACAGCGTGGGGCTCAAGAGATCAGGGGGACACGCCATGGCAGACGCGGGGTCGTGTCCTCGGGATAGAACCCACGCGTAGGCGCCGCACCACCCACCTGCTGGCACTGGCGACCGTACCCAGTTTTGTGTAGGATCCAGTGGCGTTGACGAGCATGGACAACACACGAACGCGTGGCCGACATGCTTTATCGCACCGAACCCGAACGCCCCCGCTATCCACAGTGAAGCGACCGTGGAGCCCACGTCGAAAGTGCACTGGTCTGTTGGTCTCATTTACCGTTTGGTGTGGGAGACTGGGTTTCGCACGCCGAGCTGGACCTGGTGCTCTGTGTACGACGTGGTGTGTCGTTGTGAGCTGGCCGTCCCGGCCGTGACACTCGCCCCACGTCACACCGAGCCATCTGGACGAGAGGGTCACCTGTTTCTTGGTGTCAGGAGGTTTTTATCCCACCGTCCTTTGTTCGCAACCAAAGTCTCCGCTGTTACTGTACTGTACACGGTGTCATAGGAAGCGAAACCCCAAATCCGCCGGGATTTTCAACACGAACTGGTTCTGTCGCTACAGGGAGGGGTCCGCCACTCTTCGGTGCCCGTGGGCACTGAGTCTCACGGGTGCATAGGATCTTCGACGTCGCCGACGCGTTTCATGTGATGGCCGGCTCGTCTGAGCTGTGCGGGGCCTTGGTCGGTCGAGCGAGGACCCAGACCCTTGTGGGAATCTCCCGGAGTTTCCGGACTGAGATGGGAGAAGAGAACGAGCGCGCGACCGGGGGTGCTGCGCTGGCAGACGCGACGGCGCGGCTTGCTGGCTGGACTGGATCGACCATGCTCTGCGAGGGTCCGTGCTGTGGCCGGTTTCCCTCGGTCTTGGCTCGCCCTGACTTCTGGCTGACTGCTCTCGCTCCGGTGTCACTTGGTTTCTCGCGGCACCGGTAGCGGTTCATTCGTACAGCGCCGTTCGCTGCAGCGGTTGTCCTCAATCGACCGTCGACGTCTTCGCCTCCATCACGCGCGTGAGCTCCGTGTAGCCGCTGCAAATCGCACGTTACAGCACCACACCGACGGGTTACACAGAGACACAAACTGTTCACAGCTCCGCCATGTCCACGACGAGTATCTCGCTCTTTGACGACGACCAGCTGCGCAAGGACAAATCCTTCCGCTCGGGTACGGCGTCGATCGCCGTCACCGATGAAGATGACGACATCGTGTTCATGGCGCAGCCGACGTCGCGCGGGCCGATCCGTGAAGCCGATAGCATCACCGAGGCTGTGCCCAAGGGCCGCTTCGTGGCCGGCGAGGCGTTCTTCAACTACGCGGCGTTCGGCAGTCTCCGCGAGGGCCTGCCGTCCGTGATGCTGATGACCCCACAGTACTTTGGTCTCGCCTTCAACGCCATTGTCGCCGGATTTACAGTCAACTTTTCGACTTATGCGCTTCAGCCACTGCTCGTCATGGTGCTGACCCAATACCAGCCCGACCAGATCGACGCGGCCACCAAGATCGTCCAGTGGCCCGGCACACTCGCTGTCTTTCTTGGTCTCATCTCGGACTGCTTCCCGGTCTTCGGATACCGCCGCAAGTCGTACATGATGCTCGGCTGGGTGCTCTCGGCCGTCATGTACTTTGCGATGAGCATTATCGACTCGAGCATGGAGAAGACGAACTCGTCGATCGGGTACCTCTACTTGATCTTCAGTGTCATGGCCAACGTCGGCAACCAGATCATGTGGATCGCGTCGCTCACGATGACTGTCGAGTTTGCGCAGCGCGAGCACCTGTACGAGCGCGGCCACTTGCAGTCGCTGTTCTTCATCTTCCACTTTGCCGCGGCCGCGCTCACCAACTTGTTGTGCGCGCTGGTCATCCACCCGCAGGAAGACGGCTCGTACACGTCCGACATCTCGCTCTGCGGCGTCAGCATCGTGCTGGGCGCGGCGTGCCTGCTGCCGCTTCCGATGCTCCACTGGTTCCTGCTCGAGGAGTATGCGCCGATGAACCGCGTGTCGCTCACGACTCGCATCGGCGAGCTCTGGAACTTTCTCCAGCAAAAGGTCGTGTACTGCATCTTTTTCTACCTCGTGGTCACGATCTTTTTGCTGAGCGCCACGAGCCCGGACGTCCAGAACGCCGTGCTCATCTGGTCGGGCTACACCAACTCCAAGTCGATGTGGCTCTCGCTCGCGATCGAGTCGCCCAAGCTGGTCGGCGTGCTGTTTTACAAGTCGTTCTTCATCAACTTTGACTGGCGCAAGATCGGCTGCATTGGTCTGGTGTTCTACATCATGACCAACTTTGCGCTCACGCTGCCGACGACCTACAACGAAGTGCGCCAGCCGTGGTATTTGTACCTTTGGATGGCACTCGGCCAGATCCCGCAGGGATGGTTCGAGCTCTTCATCGTGATCCCGGCGACCGAGATTGCCGACGTCGGCCGCGAGGGCGTGACAATGGGGCTCATCTCGTCGTTCATGCAGCTCATCTCGATCGCTGGCGGCACGCTCTGGAACTCGCTGAACAAGGGTGTCGGCGCCAAGATCAGCATGGAGGAGATCATCACGGACGACTCGGCGGTCCACAAGGACGTCACCGTGTCCACGGTGGTGTACTCATGTATCCAGCTCTCGGCCGTCGTGATGTTCTGGTTCCTGCCGGCCCAGAAGCTCGACGCCCAGCAGCTACGTGCGTTCGGCGGCTACAACAGCGTCGCGCGACTCGCGATCCTGACGGTCTTCATCGCACTGCTCGTCTACGATCTCGGCACAAACCTGGCCAACTGGTAGACCAACACGAGGCTGTTCTTCCTGGGCCAACCACCCTGCACCCCACTCCTTGTACAGATTGAATGGACTTGTATCTCGTTAGCTTCAGCACTGAATGCATTGTTTGGAACCAGTCGACGGGCTTAGCTACAGAACCGTAGACGATCTTGGATGAAAACGCAGTGAAAGCGACGGCTCCATGTACAGCAGACGGCTAGCTCGCACGATCAGATTCCAGCTCCATTTCAGTTGGCTCGCTCACAGAACGGGTGGACGGAGGAGCGGGCAGTCCGGCCGCATCGGTGACGCAGCGTTCCTGGAGAAGGCGTCGTCACCAAAGTGTCTCGAAAGCGGAGGCGATCCCAAGCGATCCGAATCAGATCCACAAGTACAGTGTATCGAAGTTGCGGTGGATGTCCGCGATCTCCGCGACATTTGGTCTGCCGTCGCCGAACTGGCCACCTCGCCAAAGACTACGTGTAACACATGCACACTCACCATTGCCAATCTTGAGCGTCCTCGCGTGCAGCCAAATCTGATACTATCACGATCACAGCCACCAGGGCCTCACAAAGGAGGCAGACGAAGCATCGGGTCACAAGTGTACGACTTGCACTCAGCGAGGTACAGTGTACAAAGGGATCAGCTCGGCTTATTGCTCGCCAAGGCCCATGCCTCATCATTTATAATGCGACGACAAGACGCGGCCATGGGCTGGTCTGTCCTGGGCGGAGATGAACAACACTGTAGTGGGGGGTATTGCGTCAAACGGATATCGATTGCGCTTTTAGAGAAGCAGCTGGCACCACCGAGCGATGGGGGTGGCAGCATGGTTCTTTGGCTCCATTTCTGTATTGCATAGCAAATGGAATCGCCTTCGCGGGAAAGCGAAGGAGGATGCTCTCTTTCGCCGCGCTCTGAACACACCGAGAAGTGGAACTGCCACTCGGCAGACAGTGGAAACGCTGGCAGGACGAGACGCCAGCGCTTTGCTGCCGGACAGCTCCGATCGATGTGCTCGTGGGCGAGTCCTAGTACCGAGCTTTGATGTGTGTAGTACAGTACAGTATTGGAGTGGGGGAGAGTGGAGGCAAACCCACACAGGCCACATTCGACGAGTGTGAAACCAGTTCGGACCGTCGTCAACTAAATTTAACACACGCGAAGCCAGTCACCGTCTCTGTCCGAGGGCTCTGGTGGGATTTCTTTTTGTGCCTCGAGAACAGTTGTCGAGCCGTTGACCCACTCCAGCGTGAGGTTCCTCCCTCGTCTTGCTGGGTTTTCGTCAGTGGATTCACAGTCAGTCGCCCAACGCTCTCTCTCTCTCTCGTCATAAACCTGGACAAAGGGCCATTTCCACCGCCGGGTTCTTGCTCCTCCCGGGACGAGAAGATGTGCTTCAAGGACCGTGGGGCTGGATTTTGTATCGAGACGTCACTCGGCAGCTGTCAGCACAAGAGCCGGTCCAAAAGATACATTCCAGCCAGCTCAAACCAGGATAAAACATGCTATACTCACCTGAAAGCGAAGCCAAAATCGCCTTCAAAACCAAACTGAGCCCCACCGAACGGTTTTATTGTCCAGTTTAGGACGAATGTTACACGGTAGGGTGCGGAATGGTCGGCCAATACGGGATGCTTTTCCCGCGACGCACCCGTGTCTTGCTGGTCACCGGATGCGTCACAGAGAAGAGTAGCACCCCACGCAACCTGGTTTCCCGCGGACCTGGGCTGGCGGCCTCTCTCTCTCTCTCTCTGTCTCGCTCCCCCACCGTGGAGCTCTCCTTCAACCCTTTCTCGGCCCTGCCCCCACCACCAGCGTTGGGTTTGGTTCCCCCCGGAAGTGAGACCTTCCGAGTCGCCAGTTCCCGTTTCTCGGCCGTGTCCAGTCCACCGCTGCGCGTGCACTGTCCAGCGAGATGCGGGTCGGCTCGCACGACGACGTGATCATGCAGCTCTCGCCCAAGTCCTCGGCGACCTTCGGCTTCGAGCGCTCGCGCACCCACACGCACACGTCGTTCACGGCGCCGTCCATGACCATGTCGGATCCGGCCAGTAGTGCGCGGCAGTACGCGCCACGGCCACACCGCGTGCCATCTCAGCAGTCGGGCGGCTCGTCGCGACAGCGGTACGCCGCGGGCTCGACGTTTTTCAACTACGAGACGTTCGGCAGCCTGCGGCCGGGACAGGACTGGGTGCGGCTCTTCCACCCGCGCTACGTCGGACTCGCAGTCCACGTCACGGTGTGCGGCTTTGCGTTCTACTTTTTCTCGTACGGGTACGGACGCCTCATCGCCGAGTACCTCAAGGCCAACGACGAGGCCCAAGTCCAGGCCGCGCACTACGTGCTCGTGTGGCCGCAGGCACTGTCGCTTATCATCGGCCTGCTCTCGGATTGCTTCCCGATCAACGGCTTTCGGCGCAAACCGTACATGATCATGGGCTGGCTCATCAGTATCGCCATGTACGTTGTGATCATCATCATGGACGCGTACGGTAACAGCGGACGCACGCTCTATCGGTCCGAGTGGAAGAACAAGTTTGACAGCGGCGAGTTGACCGACAACACCGACCAGGAGGTCAGTCCGTACGGTATCGCGTACCTTCTCGTGAGCCTCGTCGCGGCCTTTGGCATCCAGATCTGCTGGCTCGCGGCCATCTCCCTCAGCGTCGAGTTCGCGCAGCGTGAGCAGCTCTTCCATCGCGGGCGCCTCCAGGCCACGCTCGTGACACTCTATTACGCCGGCGGCGTGATTGCCAACTTTGTCACGGCCTGTGTGATCGGCGAGGGCGTGAACCGCGACCATCTCGTGTCGAGCATCTCAGTCGGCGACGCCGCGGCGATCCTCGCCGTGGTCTCGGCCATCCCTCTGCCGTTCGTGCTCTACTACTTTTACGAGGAGCCGTTCGTCAACACGACGCGGGTCGGCATGTCTGTTGCGCAACGGCTCAAGAACTTTTGGAAGTTTTGCCACCAGAACGTCGTGTACCGCGTGCTGTTCTTCATCATCCTGCACTTGTTCCTGGTTGGACTGTACAACCAAAACGTGCGCGACGCCGTGCAGCGCTGGTCCGGAGTGACCCGCAAAGAGGCGCTCGCGATCGAGTGTACACGGATGGCCGCGATGATGTTCAGCATTCTCTTTTGGATGGTCTACCTGCGCAATGTCAACTGGCGCAAGCTCGCGTTCTGGGGCTCGGTGTTCTACATCGCGGTCTACGCCGTGCTCACAATGTGTGCGGCGTTTGACTGGATCCGCAACGAATGGTTCTATGGCGTCATGCTCTCGGCTGGCGACGTACCGCGTGCGTGGCTCATTCTCTACGCGATCATTCTCGCGACCGAGATCTCCGACATTGGCCATGAGGGCGTGACCGTGGCGCTCGGCATGTCGTACCAGACGCTCGCGGGCCTCGCCGGCTACACGCTCGCGGCCATCTTCCCTGGCGTCATCGGCTACAAAGTCACCATGGACGACGTCGACGCGGACGCGCCCGAGACACGTGCGAGCGTCATCAAGGCGTTCTTCATCATCGCCGCCATCAACCTCACGTCGTTCCCGCTCATCCGTATCCTCCCGCAGCAGAAACTCGACGCCCAGCAGATGCGCGCGTTCGGCGGCTACAACCGGTACGCCAGCACGGCTCTGCTGCTCACGTTCGCGGTTCTGCTCTTGTTCAATCTCGGCATCAACCTCGTGATCGTGCTGCGGTAGGAGGCAGTGAAGTAGCGTTTCCGTGATTTTTATAATGTGTGGCAATACTAGTTCCGGTATGAATGGACTGGTTTCGGTCGACTTGATCTACAAACGTGTACACTGATGCCCATTGCGGAGAGGCTGTGATGGGAGGCTCGCCAGGAGACAGGAGTCGGTAACGATCCCAGCACTCCTCGAGGTTCCGCCAGTGACGCGGACACACGGGCCGCGTCTTTTGGGATCAGCGTACTTGCCAAAGGTGAACGTAGGACAATCCATTCGTCGCACAGAGTAGACAGTCCCTACAAAGTTCAGCCGTGGTCCCCGCGCCCGGACGACAGTATCGTGCACCTCTGTGGAGCACCGCGGAGTTGACCATCTCCAAACTTCGCGTTGCGGAGGTTGGATTCTGACGCCACACACGGACCCACTGTTGAAACACGATGTATTTACATGTTATGGAATATATATGTTATTATAGGTATTTAAAGTGGTGTGCGCCAAGTATCCATCCTCGCTCTTGACGTTCGGTATCGATTATAGCAGGACGTGAGTTTCTCCCAACAGACGAAGATGCCTTGTTTACCATCTGGCTACCTGGTGGAAAGCGTGACCTTTCCAAGGTGGCCTTCCTATAGGGCCCAAGACATGCCCTCCGGCGCTCAGAATCTCTACTCAATGAGTAATACAATGACACGCAGAACTTCTCCCCGCCATGGGTGAGTCTACGGGCCTGAGCTCACCAAGTAGGCTGGTGACCAACAGCTCTCGGCCGGGAAGGTCTCACTTCCCACAACTCCCGGTGTCGGCCAGGATGACCTCCGATGCGATGGCGAAACACATAGCGATCGGCCCCATGGTGCTCTACGACGAGAGCGAAGTGAGACCCCCCTCCGACCACCAACACCCCCAAGCAGTGTACCGACCACAGCAGACAGCTACGACTATAGCTCCTGACCCATGGTCAACTGGGCCGACCGCCGCGAGAGCGTTCGCCACGAACGCTTCGACGCGACGGCATACGAGCAGCGTTGGCCACTCGTCTCGCCGTCGATACGTTGCTGGGGATACGTTCTTCAATTACGAGGCGTTCGGAAGTCTTCGGCCGGATTTCAAGCCTGTTCAGCTCTTCACCTCAGCGTTTCTGGGGCTTGCGGTCAATGCGCTCGGCGCGGGGTTCGTGGTCACGCTCGTGCGCTACGGGTACCGCCAGCTTCTCGGCGAGTTCCTGCGTCTCAACGACGAAAGTTACGTGTCATCACTGCAACTTCTGCTCGAGTGGGCAGGCTGCTTTTCGGTATTTATCGGATTTTTGTCAGACTGCCGGCCAATTGGTGGCCGCCGACGCAAGCCCTATATGGTCCTCGGGTGGGTCCTCGCCGCAGTCTCATTCTGTGCGATCGTGGTCGTCGACTTGACTCTTGCCCACAGCTGGGACGCGCTCAACTGGCAAGGCTCCTTTTCGGAAAGTGCACCCGATCCGGGCGTCAAGGCCCGCGCGGCCAAGTACGGTGGCGTGCTCGTCGCACTCACGCTCGTGGCAACGCTCCCACTCCAGCTCATGCACATCTCATCGTTGTCGATGACCGTCGAGTTTGCACAGCGGGAGTCGCTGCATGATCGTGGCAAGCTCCAGGCGTTGTACTTCATTCTTTATTACGTTGCAGCAGCGTTCGCACAGGCCCTCGCAGCACTGTTCATCATCGCGGACGAAAGCGGCCACGTACGGTCTCGGTTATCGGTTGGTATGGTCGCGCTGATTCTAGCGAGCGCCTGCCTTATCCCGATTCCGTTCGTGCTGTTTTTTCTCGAGGAGCCCTCCGTCGCGGGTATAACCGTCCACTTTTCCGTTCGTCGTCGCGTCCATGAGCTGTGGCGGTTCCTGCACCGCAACGTCGCGATCCGCATCCTGCTGTTCCTCTCGCTCCACTACTTCCTCATCGGGCTCTACAACAAGAACGTGCGCAACGCCGTGTCCACGTGGTGCACCATCACAGAGGCCAAGCAGCCTATCGTCAACGCGGTCGACATGTCTGGATACGTCCTCTCGTTGACGTTCTGGATGATTTACATGGTCAACTGGCCATGGCGCCGCGTCGCCGGCATCGGCTCGGTCGTGTACATCTGCGGGTACATGGTCTTCACGCTGCTCGTCGTGTTCAACGGCGCGCGAAACGACTGGTTCTACGCCGTCTTTTTGGCCGTGCTGGACCTGCCCAAGGCCTGGCTCAAGCTTTACGCGATCGTGCTCTCCACAGAGATCGCCGACAACGGCCGTGAAGGGGTGATCATGGGTCTCGTCTACGTGGCCCAGCTCGTTGTCGGCATCAGTGCGCACATGGTCTCTGCGAGCGTCGGCGACTGGCTGCCGTTCAGCGTCACAGCCGACCAGGTGCTCGCCGACAGCTCGCCGACGCGCTGGCGGGTGTGCGGCGGCGCGATGGTGCTGTTCGCTGTCAACTTTGTCTCGCTGTTCTTGGTGCTTCTGCTACCGCAACAAAAGCTCGACGCGCAGCAGCTCCGGGCGTTTGGCGGCTACAACCGGTACGCGAGCTACACTGTCGCGGCCATCTTTTCGTTGTTTTTCTGTGGGACGGCCGTGATGAACACGCTGTCGATGACAAAGTGAGTACCGTACACACGGTCGAAGCTATGTGGGCGTACTGTACATCCTGTTGAATGGAAGGGAGCTTGGATGTGTATTTTCTTCACGCGGTCTCCGATACCCACGATCATCCACACAACGTGGCTACTCATGTGGCCGCTCGAACACGGAGCTCCACACGCTGCGAATCTCTTGAGAGCCCCACGAGATCCACAGATCTCGTAAGGATCTGGACGAGAGTTATCCATGTGGGCGCAGAGCGAGCGCGATGTCCAGGTGGTGGCATCCATTTGATGGCTTCCAGCGTGCTAAATCAGTGCGCAAGCAGAGCCTCAAGAAAGGTGTCGATCTTCCCGCGAGATACAACAAACAAGTTCAAGTGAACTGCCCGGCCCACCGGCTCTTGACTCGTCCTGGTAGGTGAGTTTTTTTTCGAAGGCATGCACCCATCCACGAGAGTCCCAAGGACCTATCTATCGCACACATTCAAGTCTCGAATGACCCAACCGTCTCCCAACGACGCCTCATTCACTCAGTCGCGTCGGCAGACCCATCCAGGGCCGCAGTAGAGAGCCTCACTCCGACCAAGTCACAACGCGATAGCCATGTCCAAGCCAACGATACTCCCAGTGGTCACTCCGACCGATCTCCACGGACCCAACCATAACCATCACCTGTACCAGCCACATCGGACAGCTCGAGCGAACCTCGAACTCCGGTCCTCGGCGATCGTGAACCACTCGTCGCGCACGTTCCCATCCAATCCATCAGTGCGCGCAAGCGTCCAGCCCGTCGTGCCCTTGGGCAGCCACATCCTCACGGGCGACGCATGTCTAAACTATGAGAGCTTTGGCAGCCTGCGCCCCGAGTTCGTGCCTATTCGACTGTTCAGCACGGCGTTTCTGGGGCTCGCCGTCAATGCCATGGCCGCGGGCTTTGTCATCACGCTGAGCAAGTACGGCTTCCGCCAACTGCTCGGCGAGTATCTTCGCATCCTCGACGACAGCTACGCGACCTCGACCGCCTTCCTGTTCGAGTGGCCCGGTTCGTTCGCGCTACTGGTGGGGTTTCTATCCGACTGCCGGCCGATCGGAGGTCGGCGGCGCAAGCCGTACATGCTCATCGGCTGGCTCGTCGCGTTCGTGGTTTTCCTGGCCATTGCATTGATCGACTTCGTGGTCGCGTTCAGTTGGGGCGTCCTCGACGCGCGGAGACCAGCCACTCACAGTCTTCCTTCCCCTGCAACCCACACACGCGTCGCTCGCTATGGCGCGGTGCTGCTCGCGCTCTCGATCCTCGCGCGACTCGCCGTACAGCTCATGTACATTGCGTCTCTGTCCATGACCGTCGAATTCGCGCAGCGCGAGGCGCTCCGCGACCGAGGCAAGCTCCAGGCCACGTACTTTGTGCTCTTCTACGTCATGGCAGCAGTCGCGCAGGCAGTGTCGACAGCATTCGTATTTGCCGACGAAACGGGCCACGTGCGTTCCACACTGTCGCTGGGCTGGGTCGCGCTGATTCTTGCAGCCGCGTGTCTCGTGCCCGTGCCGTTCATCGTGGCGTACCTCGACGAGCCGACTGTGGACCATGTCACGTCGCACTTCTCGGTGCGGCGCCGGATCCACGAGCTGTGGCGGTTCTGTCAGCAAAACGTTGTCGTCCGACTGCTCGCGTTCCTAATTGTGCATTTTTTCCTCATCGGCCTGTACAACAAGAACGCGCGCATGGCCGTTTCGACGTGGTGCCACGTCACCGAGAACCAGCAGCCGATTGTGAACGCGATCTCGGCCGCGGGCTACTGCGTCTCGCTCGTGGTGTGGATTCGATACATGGTCAACTGGTCCTGGCCGCGCATCGCCGGCGTCGGCACCGTGGTCTTTGTGGTCGGCTACGTCTTGTTCACAGCGCTTGTCGTGTTCGACGTCGTGCGGAACGACTGGTTCTACATCCTCATGGTCAGCGCGCTCGACATGCCCGTCGCGTGGATCCGGCTGTACGCGGTCGTACTCTCAACGGAGATCGCCGACGTTGGGGGTGAGGGCGCGACTATGGGGCTCGTGTACGCGGCGCAGCTCATGGTCGGTGTCAGCGCGCACATGCTGTCCGCCGGCGTGGGCGTCTGGCTGCCGTTTAAGGTCACCCACGACCAAGTGCTGGCCGAGGACACGGCCCACACGCGCGCCCAAGTGTTTCGCGGTGCGATGACCATGTTTGGCGTCAACTTGCTCGCGCTCGCCGTCGTGGTCGTGCTGCCACAGCAGAAACTCGACGCGCAGCAGCTGCGCGCGTTCGGCGGGCGCAATCGCATCGCGTGCGTGGCCATCGTGGTTCTCGTGTCGCTGCTGTTCAGCGCAAACTTTGCCATGAACTCCATCGCGCTGACCAAGTGAGACCGTGGCGGTGACGTCGACGCAGAGGAAATCCGGAAAACGACAGTGAGTCTGTGGGAGTGGCGGTGTGAACTGCACACCATGACTGTACAATCCAGAAACGCTCGTCTCCTGGAATGCGAGACGTCGCCTGTACACGAAGCAGGAGCTGAGACGTTTCGGTCGCCGCTGAGCTTTTTCCCAATCCTTGAAGCCCACACGAACCGGCGTCATCTGGTTGAATCCGTCTCACTCTCCCAGAGAAGAAGCGAGTCGCCGAGTGGTCGCACTGAACATCTGGAGACTTCCAGCAGTGGCATCCCCCCTTTGGCGGGTTGGTGATCTCTTTTGGGGTAAAAATAAATTTGCATGCCAGTACCACACTGACACAATAGAACAGGTCGCTACGTTGTATTTACACTCCTATATCACCAATATAGCATGTTGTATCCACCTCAACAGGCGCCAATTGGCCGGCATATCGGTGGACATCGTGGCATTTTACCCGGGGATGAATCATTACCAACGTACAGTACTCGCACGTACGGTAGACTCGCACCTGGACAGGCCGGGACAAATCTCTTTACATGATCGCAAGGGCAGCTGAGGTCTGGTCCGTCCAGCCCATCGATCTGGCCGCACACCAATCTCCCCACCTGCGGTTGCCCTATCCAACACTTGCCATCGGGAGGAAGACACACAGTTCCCTCCTCTTCCTCCCCCCAATCGCCACAGTCTCCGATATCCCGCTATCTTTGTGTGTCGGTCATGTTCGCGCTCGGCGGCGACAACGACCCCAAGTTTGAGCGCTCGCCACACGTCGCAGGGTACGGCCCGGGCCCGCGGACGCGCGCCACGACGGCGTCCGAGTCGGTCGACTACATCCCGGCATGGTCAATCGGCGACGGGCGGCCGTCGGCCACCGGCCCGCCACGCCGGTTTGTCGCAGGCGCGTCGTTTTTCAACTACGACGCGTTCGGCAGCCTGCGCCCAAACGAAGACCCGATCCAGCTCTTCAGTCGGCAGTACCTCGGGCTCGCGGTCCACGTCTTGCTCTGCGGGTTCTCGTTCTACTTTTTCACGTACGGGTACGGTCGGCTGCTCGCCGAGTACCTCAAGGCCAACGACGACAAGCAGGTCAAAGCCGCCAACTACATGCTCACGTGGCCCTCGGCGCTATCCGTCGTCGTGGGCCTCATCTCGGACCTTTTCTCGGTCCTGAGCTACCGTCGCAAGGCGTACATGCTCATCGGCTGGTTCGTGAGCCTCATCATGTACCTCGTCCTCGTCACCATGGACGCCTACAGCAACAGCGGCGACCTGCTCTACGAGGCCGCGTCGCGCACGACTGCGAGCGGCGGCGACGACGCGAGCCCGTTCGCGTGGGCCTACATTATCGTGAGCCTGCTCGCTGCGACGGGCATCCAGTTCGCGTGGGTCGGCGCCATCGCCGCGAGCGTCGAGTTCGCGCAGCGCGAGCACATCCACCACCGCGGGCGGCTCCAGGCGACGCTGCTCATTCTTTACTACGCGGGTGCGTTCATCGCGCAGTCGTTGTCGGCCTTTGTGATCAATGAAGGCGCTACCTCGGACTCGCGTGTGGTGTCCAAGCTCTCGATGGGCCGCGCGGCCACGATCCTCGCCGCGGTCTCCTTGCTCGCATTCCCGTTTGTGCTGCTCTTTTACCACGAAGACCCGTTCGTGAACACGCCGCGCGTGGGTATGTCGCTCAAGGACCGCCTCCAGAGCTTTTGGAAGTTTTGCCACCACAACGTCGTCTACCGCGTGCTCTTCTTTTCGGTGCTGCACCTCTTCCTCATCGGCCAGTTCAACCAAAATGCCCGCGATGCCGTGCAACAATGGTCGGGCGTCACGCGCGATGGCGCGCTGACTGTCGACGCTGCTCGGCCCGTCGCCAACTTGCTCACTGTTTTGCTCTGGAAAACCGTGTTTCGAAACGTGAGCTGGCGCGTGCTCGTGCTCTGGGGCTCGCTGCTGTACATTTTGACCTACATTATCCTCACATTGTTCGCCACCTTCGACGTCGTCCGCAACGAGTGGTTCTACGCCACGATGATCATGGTCACCGAGTTTCCGCGTGGCTGGTTATTGCTCTTCACGTTCGTGCTCGCGACCGAGATCGCCGACGTGGGCCACGAGGGCGTCACGGTCGGGCTCACGATCTCGTTCCAGGCGCTCGCGGGCCTCACAGACTTTGCGCTTGGCTCGATCTACCCGGACCTCATGGGTTTCAAGGTCTCCGAGCAGCAAATCAAAGAAGACTCAGAGGAGACGCGTACAAACGTGATCAAAGCCTTTGCGATCGTCACGGCGTTCACCTTCCTGTCCCTGACGGTCATCCGGCTCGTGCCGCAGCAAAAGCTCGATGCGCAGCAGCTGCGCGCCTTCGGTGGCTACAACAAGTACGCCAGCACCGCGCTCGCGGTCACGTTCACCGTGCTTTTGTGTTTCAACTTGGCCGTGAATTTACTGGTTGTCTTGTGAAGAACCCAACAACCAGGACCCAAGCAGGCCACTATCTGTCCCTACTTATTTATGAATACAACAACGCTCATTCCAAACCAAGTCGCGTGCGTACAACAGGTGCTGTATCGGAATGTTCATCACCCTGAGGCAACATGTTCGACGAACAGCACAGCTGTGGATCGCGTCCGATCTTTTCTTCAAGGGGTGAATTGACCGACTTTTTTGCCCGGTGGGTTCATTTTCAGCGGCTGTCGAGTCGTGTTGGAACCGGCATTGTGTCGTGGTACCGCCCTGGACGCACGACCACTCCCAACCGGCACGGCACTGAACTGTTGTTGCTGAACTCCGTTGCCGTCAAGTTCCTGGTGTGGTCGTGCACGCTGCCGGTCGTCAGCAGAGTCCCAAGTGACGAGTTCGCGGCAATCAAGTTCGATGTGCTCGCCACGAGAACACCGCGACGATTCAGCGTGTCAATACATCGGGAGTTTTGGCCAGGGGTGAAAACGGCTCGTCGTCTCCCTCGAAGTCTCCACATGAGTGCCCTGGTTATGGCGCGGCCCAAAATGAGATGAGTTTTGTGTCCAGTCGGAGGTCCTCAAGGAGGCCCGTATCTCAACCAGTTCGCTGCTCCTTGGGATCGTGCAGCCGACCCGTTGGACCGGTCAAGTGGTGGGCTGGCCCCAACTGGACCCGGCGTCTTCGGCCAACCGGCGTCACTGAAATGCCTCGGAGCCACGAGGCCGGCCAGTTCGCCATTCTCGCTGCCCGACGCGGCACCATGGGGCCCGTCCAGTGTGACGACGCCAAGCTGGACATGTCACCCGCACACTACGTGGCGCCACCGCCAACGAACGCGACCACACCCGACTTGGAATCGCTGCCATCGCCACCGATGCTTGGGCGGGGCCGATCGACCGGCCAGCGTCGCTTCGTCGCGGGTACAACGTTCTTCAACTACAACGCCTACGGGAGCCTGCGCCCGGGCCACGATCCGATCTACCTGTTCAGCTCGCAGCATGCCGGGCTCGCACTCCACTTCTTTGTCTCGGGCTTCGTGTTTTACTTTTTTTCGTACGGCTACGGCCGGCTTCTCGCCGAGTACCTCCGCGCCAACAATGACCAGCAAGTGTACGCCGCGTACTATGTGCTCGGCTGGCCGTCGGCGCTCTCGATTGGCATCGGCCTGATCTCGGACTGCTTCCCGACGTGCGGATACCGCCGCAAAGGCTACATGATCCTCGGCTGGCTCATTAGCCTCGCCATGTACGCCGTGATCTTCATTCTCGACGCGTACAGTGATAGCAGCGACCTGCTCGCACGAGCGGACACGACGCGTGGCGCCAAGGCCAGCCCGTTCGCGATCACATACCTAGTCGTGAGTCTCATCGCGGCAGTCGGCATCCAGATCTCGTGGCTTGCGGCCGTTGCGGCGAGTGTTGAGTACGGCCAACGTGAACACATCCACCACCGTGGCCGCCTGCAGGCCACGCTCATCGCGCTTTACTACGCTGGAGGCGTGGTCGCGCGGCTCGTGACCAACCTCGTCATCTCCAACGATACCACAAGTGACAAGCTGGTCTCCTCACTCTCGGTGGGCGGCGCCGCAGTCGTCCTCTCGGTCGTGACACTCGGTGCGATCCCGCTGATCGTCTGTTTCTATCACGAAGAACCGTTCACCAACACGCCCCACGTCGGCATGGCGCTGAAAGACCGTCTCCGGGCCTTCTGGAAGTTCTGCCACCAGAACGTCGTCTACCGCGTGCTCTTCTTCACGATCTTCCACCTCTTCTTGCTCGGACTCTTCAACCAAAACGTGCGCGACGCCGTGCAACAGTGGTCCAGCGTGGACCGCGATGAGATGCTGAGCCTGGAGGTGCTACGTATGGCCACGGATATGGCCAGTGTTCTCGTCTGGAAGAGCTTCCTGCGCAACGTCGACTGGCGACGGCTCGTCGTGGTTGGCACTTTGCTGTACATCGTAGCCTACAGCGTGCTCACGGCCTTCACGGCGTTCAATATCGTCCGCAGCGAGGCGTTCTACACGGTGATGCTGCTGATCGCCGAGATCCCGCGCGCGTGGCTCTTACTCTTCACCATGATTCTCGCCACCGAGATCGCAGACGTGGGCCACGAAGGCGTCATGGTCGCTCTGGTCATCTCGTACCAGACGCTCGCCGCGCTCGCCGACTACACACTCTCGGCGATCACCCCCAACGTGCTCGGGCTCCACGTCACCGCCGAGGACGTCACGCGCGACGCGTCCACGACTCGTTTCAAGGTGGTCCAGGCGTTCGCAGCCATCGCCGCTGTCAACTTGCTGTGCCTGCCCGTCATCAAACTGCTCCCACAACAGAAGCTCGACGCGCAGCAGCAGCGCGCCTTCGGTGGTTATAACAAGCACGCCAGCCTCGCACTGCTCGCGACTTTTGTCGTGCTGCTCTGCTTCAACCTGGCCATCAACCTGATGGCCGTGCTCTGAGTTCTGTCTGTCTGGTCCTTACGTGTTTAATAGATCGATTGCGTGTTCTCCACCATGATTTTCAAGCCGACTGTGGCATGCAGTGCTGTGCACGCCAAACGCTGGAGCCAGCGTCAAAATCAGTTCTAGTTTGCCGTGGGATCCGCAAATCCGAGCTCAGGAATCGTCAGTCTCCGGTCCAAAACTCAAGGGTGTACACAAGTATGTTCTAGTTATGGCGCGTCATATCCGCTTACCAGCCACTTGTGGCACCTTCAGCACGCTCCAAGTGAACCCAAGATGAACGGCCATGGGTGCACAAACCCGTCGACTTCAACGACATCTGGTGGTCGAATCAGTTCGTGCGTGCGAGAAGTCCAGTTCGGGAGATCTCACTCGTCGCGCCATTTTGAGTTGCAACCGCCGGTACATCCCCCTCCTGCCTTTCAAGGCGCAATGGCCGGTCGGTCTCCTCCCAGAAGCTGTGCTCGGGCCCGGGCATTGTCAGGCATCGCTTGACTCCTGGCCGTCTCACTCGGGTCCAGTTAGTTTGCAACTTCCAAACCCGCGATGCGAGCGATCACGCGCGAGGAACTCAAGGTGTCGGGCGGTCCGGAGCGGAGTCCGTCGCTCGCGCGCACCAGCAGCGCGACGCCCGACGCGTGTCCGTGGGTCATGTCCCCCCAGTACCGGCTGCATCCAGGCGTCCTGGCGTACCCGACCACGCGGTTCGTCGCAGGGGACGCATTCTTTAACTACAGTGACTACGGCAGTCTGCGGCCAGGCCAGCAGCCGATCCAGCTCTATAGCCGTCAGTACTTTGGCTTTGCCGTGCACGCGTTCCTGTGCGGCTTCGCGTTCAACTTTTTTTCGTACGGCCACGGACGGTTGCTCGCCGAGTACCTCAAGGCCAACGACGACCAGCAGGTCAAGGCCGCCAACTATGTGCTTGTGTGGCCGTCGACGCTGTCCATCATCATCGGCTTGGTCTCGGATAGCTTCTCAATCTGCGGGTACCGCCGCAAGGGCTACATGGTGCTGGGCTGGATGGTCACGCTCGCGATGTGTGCGGTGCTCGTGGTGCTGGAAGAATACAGCGACAGCGCGCGCATGCTTCACATTGCGACAGAAGACGAGCTCGACGACATCCCTCGCTCGAGCCCGTTTGTGGCGGCGTACCTCTTGGTCAGTCTCGGAGCCGCCATCGGCATCCAGATCTCGTGGGTCTCGGCCATCGCGGCAAGCATTGAGTACGCCCAGCGCGAGCACATCCACCACCGCGGCCGCCACCATGGAGCATTACTGACGCTGTTCAACGGGGGAGCTGCGTGCGCGATGCTCGTGGTGTGGGGCGTGATCGGCAACGGACGCAACAAAGACCACTTGGTGTCCAGCGTCTCGATCGGCGGAGCGGCGACGATTTTAGCGGGGGTGGCACTGGCGGCGATCCCGATCGTGGTCTATGGATACCAAGAAGCCCGGATTGGAGAGAATGCAGTGCAAGTCAACATGCCTGTCCGCCAGCGGCTGTATACGTTCTGGAGGTTCTGCCACCAGAATGTCGTATACCGTGTGCTGGTGTTCATCATCTTCCACTTGCTGTTTCTCGGCATCTTTGACCAAAACGTACGGGACGCGGTCCAAACGTGGTCCGACGTCGATCGCAAAGACGCCCTCGGCGTCGAAGTCGCGCGCAACGCTGCCATGATGGTTGGCGCTCTCGTCTGGAAGATTTATCTGCGGAATGTGAGTTGGCACCGGCTCGGTATCTGGGCTTCATTTCTGTATATTGTGGCCTTCATCGTGCTCACGACGTTCACAACATTCGGGGTCATCCGGAACGAATGGTTTTACGGGGCAATGTTCACCATCCTCGATGTTCCACGTGCGTGGCTACTCCTGTTCTGTGTCCACTTCTCCGGTGAAATCGCGGACGTGGGCCACGAGGGCGTGACGGTCGGGCTCGCCTTGTCGTATCAGCGGCTAGTCGCGCTTGCGGGGTTCATGATAGGAGCGATCTTTCCGAACGTCGTGGGCTTCAAAGTGTCCGCAGATGCGGTTTTAGAGGACTCGTCGGAGGTCAGAGCCAACGTCATCAAGGCCTTCTTCATCGGCGTCGCGTTCAACGTGCTGTGCTTCCCCGTGATCCGACTGCTACCCCGCCAAAAGCTAGACGCGCAGCAGCAACGCGCGTTTGGCGGCTACAACAAATACGCCGGGCTCGCACTGCTTGTCACGTTGTTTGTACTTGTGGGCTTCAACCTGGCCATCAACCTGATCACCGTGCTGTAGAAAGTCACATATTATATAGTAAGAACACGTTAAACCAAGGATTAGCAAAGCTTCACTCCTTAGTTTTCGGATTGCTTGCCGCCGGGCCTTTGAGTTTACGAGTGAGAAGCATTTGCGTTTCGTCACTCAGCACTTCCTTGGCGATCTTCTGCTTGGCCTGCGCAACGCGCTGCTGCGCTTCTTCTTCCTTGCGTAACTCTTCTTCTTTTTTCAGCTGCAGCTCTTTGATCGCCAAAAGGCCTCGTCGCTCGAGGTCTTCGCGGAGGGCCTGCGCTTGCTCGAGCCGAAGCCGGCGCTGCTCGTCCTCGTGGAGCTTTCTCGCCTCCTCTGCTTGGCGCGCAAGTTCGCGTTGCTTCTCAATCTGGGCGGCTCGCACAGCCTCTTTCTTGAGATTCTCTTCGTAGACGCGTTGTGTGTACAGTTTCTGCTTGCGTCGCAAATCTTCCTTTGAGATCCCTCGTGACTTGGGAGTCGATTTAGCACGTTTGGATGGCGACACGAGCTGCTGCGTGAGCGCAAACAGCGATGGCGCTGTCGCTGATAGTAGCGCGGACTTGTCATTGTCCTCTCCAACGGTCATGTTGTTGTCCAGCTCCAACGTGAGGTCTGCGCCGTCATTGTCTTGCGGCTTGGTGACCTCCGTATCCTCTGTCGACTCAGCAGGTCGTTGTGGGAGGAGTCCCAGCCAGAAGCGGACGATCGCGTTCGTGATGCGTATCTTTTGGAAGAGCGCGGCCACACGCTGGCGCACAAACTTGCGTCGGTAGAGCGCGTGGAGCAGGTCGTTTTCCGTATCGGCGACGCCCATGGCCGCGCGCCACTGGCGCTCGATCATCATGTTATGGCTCACGCGGTTGAGCAGCTCGCTATGCGTGAGATCGTGGCGCGCGCGGATGCCCTTCATGCCGCGCAGTACTTTCTTGGACAGGATCCGGAACTGGCGCCGTCGCTCGGCGCGGCGCACTTGCTTGGCGCGGAACGCGCGCTGGATCTTGAGCACGGCGCGCAGCGCGATCGCCTCGCGGTAGTCGCGCCGCGCTCGAAACCCGCGGAACGCGCGCTGGATATGGATCGCACTCGCCTGGAAGAGCGCCAAGTACGTCTGTGCGACCAGCTCCTGGTCGTGCTGGACGCGCGCGACCCACGCGCGCAGCTCGCGGCTCTCGCGCGCGAACGCCTCCTCGGTCAGCCGCATGCGTTCCAAACTCGCGTAGATCTTGGCCTGCCAACGTCCGTACGCACACGTCACTCCGGATAACACGCACACACAATACAAACACACTTTGGGCATGGGAGTGAACGCACCGTGACCTCGCGGATGCCGTCGATGGTCTGGTCGATCGGCGTCTGCGGAGGCGCGTGGCAGCCCAGGCGCCGAGGCGACGTGGGCGTGTGGAGATCCCCGTTTGCAGCGGAAAAGTGAGGCAGCGTGGTGCATGTCACAGATTTCGTGGCCATTGTGTGTGGATTATTCGCAGATATGCGCGGCGATGCCAGCGCCGGCAGCCGCGTCGAGCTGAGTGTTGTCATCTTTGGTACTGGACGGAAGATGGCTCCCACCGAAGAGATCCTGAAGCGACGCACCCGCGTTATCAGATGTTTGGGTTATGATATTTGATAAAAGAGGTGATCCAACGTTGGTTACGGTGGGAACGCTTTGACAAGCTGCATGCTGTTTCACAACCGAACGCTCCCGATTGGCCACAGCTTCAGTCAAGGAATGAGGGGAAGGGGTAGGGAACACGAAGGACGAGTTCGGCCAACGCACTGAGGGGTAGGTTCCTGCCTCCACACAACAGCCGAAGTGTGGGTCACCACGCCACACTGACTTCCTCGACCTATTTCGACCAATCCAATGCATTATTGCGTACCACAATCAGCGCGTTACCTACCCCTAATAATGCTTGCGTGGGGGGGGGCTTCCAATTTTGTTCTTGGCGCGGCCGACGAAAAAGCCTTTTCGCGAAACCTTGGGTGTGGGAGGACCAACACCCAAGCAACCATCTGGCCCGACGTGCCTATCCGGGGTCACGCAGACCCATCCGGCGATGTCCAGACTTTCCGGATCCGCTGGCGACACCAAGCGAAGCGAGCGGTCCGTGGGAGAAGGCGTCGTCTGACAGACCCCCACACACAGCCTGCCGCCAATCGCGCCGACCACCACCTCTCCTCCCCAAGCGCCACTTCGCTTCCCTTCTCCTTGCTCGGAAAACGACCATGGCGCGTCTCGCGGTGGCGCTGCTCGCGGCCGCGCTCGGCGGAGCGGCGGCGGCCGACTCGAACTCGTCCCAAGAGTACCCGGTCAAGTCGGGCCTCGGCCTGTGGGTCGATCCGGACACGCCCGAGGACCGCCAGTCGTACGTCACGTCGCGCGGACGCACGTGGGAGCTCGTGATGAGCGACGAGTTCAACACGCCCGGCCGCGACTTCCGCCCGGGCAAGGACCACCTCTGGACGTCGCTCGAAAAGCCCGACGGCGTGAACGGCGCCAAGGAAATCTACTCGCACAACATGACCTCGACGGCGTGCGACGACGACAACGGCACGTGCTACTTTTACATCAAAGTCATCGACGACCACCAGGTCATCTCGGTGTACAACCTGTACCTGTCGACGCCCGGGTACGAGACCGTCGAGTTTTTCTACCGCGCCGCGATGGTCCAGTCGTGGAACAAGTTTTGCTTCCAAGGCGGCATGCTCGAGGTGCGCGCGCAGCTCCCGGGCGCCGTGAGCAACAAGTCGGGCAACCCGGATCTCGCCAAGGGACCCAACGGCAAGACCGAGGCGCTCGCGTACTACCCGACGTGGCCCGGTATCTGGATGATGGGCAATCTCGGTCGGGCCATTTTCAGTGCCTCTACGAACCGCATGTGGCCCTTCTCCTACAACCGGTGCGAGCCCGACATCTTTGATCCGAAGAACCAGCGGATCAGTGCGTGCGACTCCAACCCCGGGTTTGGTATGAACCCGAACCAAGGCCGCGGTGCGCCCGAGATCGATCTACTGGAAGGCGGTGGTGTCGCGATCTCGTCGTCTCTCCAGATCGGCCCGGGCATGCCCACAAACTTTCGCCTTTTCGACATCAACAAGACGATCGACGAAAACATTTACTGTCTGTACGGCGGCACCTGTAAGACGCCCGGCGCGAACCACCCGGGCGTGCCCACGGCGTTGTACAACAAGCGCGGCCACAAGTCCTGGTACCAGGGCCTGCGGTACCAGTCCAACCCGTTCTGCGTGTCGGATGCGACCCAGAAGCAGTCGTACGAGACCATTGCGGCGGCCACGAAGAACATTGTCGTGAACACGTGCACGACGACGACTTGCTCGGGTTCCAAGGACGGTAACGCCGATCTCGGTCTCGTGGACGGCAAAGGCACGACCCACTGGGGCATCAACTATAACGGCACGTGCTTCCCGGTCATGAACGCCTACATGGGCTCGTACTTGTGTGATCCTGACAACCAGAACAAGCTCTGCACGACTCCGCGCCCGGATAACCAGACCGCCACCAACGTCATGAAGGAGTTCAACTACCAGATGGATGCTATCTCTTCCAACTGGCCGGTCCACCTCGGTGCATACACGGACTTCCTTGTGTACCAGCTTGAGTGGGTCACCGGCAAGAACGGATACGTGCGATGGATGTTGGATGGGTACCCGATCTTCGAGGTCACGTCCGAGGCCTTCGAGAATGTGCCGCAGGACAGCGCCAACTCGAACCCTCAGAAGATCATGTTGGAGGAACCGATGTACTTGATTTTCAACGTTGCGCTGTCGTCGTCGTGGGGTGCCACGCCCCCGAACCCTGGTAAGGAGTGCCGAGGAGATGGCAAAGACGAAAAGGCGAACAAAATCTGTGACGACTTCCCAATGTACATGAAGATCGACTACATCCGTCTGTACCAGGACCTGGGCGACGATCTTGATGCGGACAACTTGATGCAGATTGGCTGTGATCCGGCATCGCACCCTACCAAGGAGTGGATCAACGGACACATTGACGAGTACCAGGATTTCGATAACCTCGCGATCGACGTGGCGGGTGGTGCGTTCTGTACAAAGGATGACGACTGCACAGTCAGCACGACAGGCGACCTCCAGTACACCAAGCTCGTGACCGGCTCGTGCGTGAACAAGCGCTGCAAGTGCTCGTATGGCACCTCGTGGGGAGGCCCGCGCTGCACCATGGCGCTTGACGAGAGCAAGTCGGCGACGGGATCGAAGAAGGTGGAAGGCTACGGCCCCCCGCTTGAGGTCGCCGTGTCCGTCGCGGTGGTGGTGGTCATCCTTACGTTCGCGTCGGTGTGGTACGCGATGCGGAAAGCTGGCGCACAGCTCGAGATCGCGTTAAAGTCGTCAACGGAGAAGAACACTGCGGCCACGATGGCGCTCTCTCCAAACGACGTACACGACGTGTCTGTCAAGGCCCCGTACCACCAAAGCTACCTGTGAGCTGACCGTACCCACGTGCTGGCTCGGCACGATGGGGCTCGCTGTGCCCCCCTCTTTCCTGTACTAGTATCTATCACCACCGCCAGCCCCCTATTCTCTTTTTGGCGGTTTGTGCGTCGTGTGCATGAGATCCCACCGAACTACGAAAACCCCACGCTTTAGATGAATCCTATCCGCTTAGAACCATCTCGGCCGTGTCCATGAGTCATGTCCTGCATATCGCATGTCGCCTAATAAACAGAGGTCCAGTCCATCATGTAAATCCCCCCCGCACTGTGGGGAATGTGGCATATGGGGATTGACGGTGGAAACCAGATCGGAATGAGTTGTCGGTTCAGTGCCCGGAAGGCCAGCCACGAAAGACAAGACGCCTTCCCACACCCCACACGCCATGAAAAAAAAGCCCAATCTGTATGCCACTCGCCAGGCGGCCGTCAAGAAACCCCGGAGCCAACCGGCTCTGCGACACGCACCGCTTGGTCTCACCTTGCACTCTTTAAGTTTCTGCTGAGGACACGAAGGCCAAACTAAGTTGCGTTTACGTTACGCACACGTTGCTGAACCCATTTTGTTGCACATGGCGGTGCCCCGTCCATGTGCGATTCACTGGTTTTGGAAAAGCGAGGGGGGGAATACGGGCTCCCCTCCACCTCCGCCTGTGTTGCGTCGTCGAAAGGGTACGCCGTGCGTGGTGGCGTTTGTCGTCCCCCGCCCTCCCCCTGCCTCCCCTCCCCCCGGAGATCGGGCGCGGTCGTACATTCGGTCGGAGCGCACGCAATTGGGGCGCTGTTCTCGATCCCCCCCACTTTA
>JAADVT010000520.1:0-23116 GCA_023335895.1 Pythium rishiriense
CAACTTATCAATACAAATCGCTTCGAGCCAGTCAAGAAGATCAAGGGACCCCCACAGCATAGTGATTCATTCACCAAGGTCTCTTTGCTTTTTGAACCCATTCCATCGTGCCCGCCACGGTCCCGCGTCTCACCTTGTTTTGGCAATGACCCCATCCCCTCCTAGGAATTGTACCCAGAACATGGTACATTAGGCCAGTTCACGTCAGGTCATTCCCAAATCAAGGTGCTTAATTGTCTAGTATGCATCAGAACACGGTGTACTCCGCTGGCCGCCACCATTGGAACCGTGGGGAAGGAACACCGCGCTTCGTCCCCCAAGCCCCGCAACCGCGCGAAGCTCCATCGGCCGCGGCGCCGCCGCTCCGCTCCCCGTCGGCGTCCCCCTCCCCTCCGCTCCTCTCCTCTCCTCCTCGGCTTCCCCCCCCTCCCCCTCCGCGGCATCGACGCCTCGAGCTCGTTCCCCCTGTCCCCTGTCCCAGCGATGCGCGGCTCGGGTGGCCCGCGCACGGCCCACGTCCGCGCGCTCGTCACCTCCCTCCGCGTGCGCGAGCTCCAGATCGTGCTCTCGGACCTCAACCTCGCGCGCTCCGGGCGCAAACAGGAGCTCATCGACCGCATCGTCCACGCGCTCGAGGTGCGTCTCTTTCTTTTGTTGTGGCCGCCTTTCTCGCTAACAGAACACGACCCCACCCAAAAAACAAACATAAAAAAAACTAACCATTTGGTGATTTGTGCGGCAGCAATTCGAGGCCAAGTCGACCGAGAACGCGTCCAACCACGCGACCTCGGCGTTCTACAACGACCAGCTCGCGGCCGGGCTGCGCAGCCTCCAGGCCCAGGTCGCGGCCTCCCGCAGTAGTGGTGGCGCCGCGCCGTCCGCGCCCATGGCGTCGTCGCATCCCCCGACGCCCACGGCGGCGGCCCGGGCCGCAGTGTCGTACCCGCCGCGCACGCTGCCGACGCCGCCGGCCGTGTACGGGCGGCCGATCCCGTTCAACGGCCACGCGCGCGCGCCGGCGACGCACCACCACCTCGTGCCGCCGGCGCCGATGGCCGCGCCGTCGAACGCGACCGAGATGCTCCACGCGACGACGCCCGCGTCGCTCGACGGCGCGCGGTGCTTTTGTGGCGCCAGCGGCGTCACGGGCAAGGTCGTGGCGTGCGTCGAGTGCGGACTGCGCGTCCACGCCAAGTGCCACCAGCTCGTGAACGCGCCCGCGAGCGAAAATGGCGACTGGTACTGCGAGGCCTGCCGCGCCGAGCTGTGCGACCCATTTTTGCGCGTCAAGAAGACGGTGCGCGCGCCCGTGTTTGTCAAGTTTAACCGCAACCAGGCGCTCCAGCGGATAGAGTACACGATCACGGACCAGGACTTGAACGACCTATACAGCAACCAGGACCGCGCGGCACCTGGATCCATGACGCCCGGCAAGCTCGAGCTCCAGCTGCGGTGTTTCATTCTCAAGGAAGAGCTCGGCACGGGCACGAGCTGGCCCACGACCTCGGTCATCGCTGCGAACGGATTCGGCCTCCAGCTCGTGCAGCGCGCGCCACCCGGACAGTCGAATCCGTCCAAGGTACTGCGCGAACAGCCCGCGAACCTGTTCCCATACTCGCGCGTGGGGCGCAACACAATCGAAGTGCGCACGGGTGAAAATCCCGTGGTGTTTTGCTTCATGGTACAGATCGTCGAGTTCCGCAACGTCACGGATATTGTCAACGAAGTGCGCGCCGCATCCGAGAGCATCACGTACGAGGAGGCAAAGAAAGACGTGATCAAGTCGTTTGGTGGCGGCGACGATGACGACGATGACGACGACGCCGTGGTCGCAACATCCACGGTGCTGTCGCTGCGGTGCCCGCTCGGTTTATGTATGATCGATCTCCCGGCGCGCGGACTCCACTGCAAGCACCTGCAGTGCTTCGATCTCAAGACATTCCTGATGTTTAACAAGAAGGCGCGATCACGGCATTACCGGTGTACGGTCTGTCACAATGTAAGTGGCCTGGCAATACGCTCACAAATGGGCTCAGATCATGGACTCACTCGCTCGTGTATGCGACGTGTAGTTTATTAAAGCGTCGGATTTGCGAATCGATCCGTACCTGAAAAAGCTGCTACGCGAAGTACAAGGCGATGAAGACCTGGAAGAAGTAGAGATCTTGCCCGATGCGACGTGGAAGAGACGCGCGGGCGACGAAGCTGAGGCTTCACCACCACCTAAACGTGTCAAGACCGAGGCCAGCGACACGGTCGTATCCGCACCGGCAGCAACAATGTCGGTTACCAATTCGTCACCAAATGCAGCAAACGACAATGGACCCGGTAGCGCCAGCGCACCATTCGAGATCGACTTGTCGCTCTCGAGCGACGAGGAGGATGATGGACTGAGTGTGATCCCGACGCTCACAGCGACTACGGGAACACCGTCGTCGGCGAGCGCGACGACCAGCACAGCAAACCTATCGGACGACGACATCCCGATCTTTACTGTGGACAGCGACGTTTGGGACTTGCCCCCCGGTAACGTCAACGCAGCAGGCAGTGCAGGAAGTGACATGCCCTTCCCGCTGGATATATTCTCGTCCTTCGGCTCGACAAATGGCGGCAACCACGTGGACCTGTCGACAAACAACAGCAACTGGACATCGTCAGCAGCCGGATCATACAGCGCCTCGCTGTCGAGCGCGACCAGTAGTGCATACGCATCGTCGACGCCCGCGTGGTCAGCTTCGTCGAGCAGCAGCACAACACCGGCCCCGGCCTCAGCACGAGGATCTGAGGTCAGCCTCGCGAGCGCTATGGCGCAGTTCTCGCGCAACCATCCTCATGTAAACAACCCGTTTGAGCCTCGGCGGCCAAGTGTGCCGCCAAAGCCGGCGGCATCTGCTGGTAGTGGCGGCGGTGGTGGCAGCAGCGCGCTGGATGTGATTTGTCTACTGGACAGCGATAGTGAGTGATGATATGAAAGGCCTCGAAGCCGTTTGACCATTCGTCGTCGTCGCAATTCCTCCCAACTCAAAACTTGTGACAGGACACCTCGCCAGTCAACTCAAGGTGCCACGTGTTCATCGACGGATCAAATCAAGCACGAGAAATCGGCGCTCACTTTGCTCCCACGTCCCGCGCAAGGCATCATCACACTCTGTGATGCACGTCCTAGCCACTTTCACTACCCTCATCTGAAGGTGAGACCGTGGATTCGTGGTTGACGAAACAAGCAGTATGGGCATTCAACGACTAGAGGTGGAAGCTCCCATGTCCAATAGTCGCATCTTGGCGAGCTCCTTCGTGCTGACGTGGCCGAGTCCCGTAGTGCTCGAGATCGACTCGGCAATTGCACAAATCTACCCAAGCTAGCACTCTCGTCTGGATGCTGCGAGGCGATCCGGAATGCTGGTGGCTATCGGATTCTTCTGCACATCGTGTATAGAGCTATACCCACTTCATCGAATCGACTGTACGAGGCCAGTCACCAATTCCCGGAGATTAGTGCGCTTGCCGCGCTTGGTACCATCGTTCATCGTAGAAGCTCACGTGCCGGAAGAGATTCGTCAGTCCCGTCCAAGGAAACGGTGATGACCCCACGACATATGTGCGCTACGTAACAGCACTATCTTGGCGCAAGTTGTGCTCCTTTTGAAATCCAACGAGCTTGATCACGTCCAGTCGTCACACCCAGCGATCTTGTTGATGACCGAGGACACTGCGCAAGGTCAAACAGGGGGAGGCAGCTGCAACAGAGATTTGATTCGCTTGCGCAATTTTCTAGACAGTCCGGCCAGGCTGTACCACGAAACAATCAAGTACAACTCGAGAAGGGGCCGTTCATCGATGATGATGAACGGTTTTGCCATGTTTGGGTACGGAATATGGTAAGAGAGAGGTATCTACCCGCGGATCTCCTCTTGAGCGAGTACCCAAATCACTCACTCGCCCAAGCCATACTTCGACATGCAGAAACAGAACGGAAAGATCAGAACCGGTACACGTCGATGATAGGCGAAGCCGACGAGAGGAATCTTCGCTGAGGAACTGATCGGAAGGTCTCACAGAGATACGTCGACGATTGGGCCTGTGAGCTGACTTAGTCGCGCGCGTTCGCGCCCGTCACCAAAGCCGGCAGCTGCACTTGCTCAAAGCCAGTGAAGTTCTTGGTCGGCACGACTGCGTTGTTGTTGTTGACGTTGGTAGCTTGGGCACCGCACAGCGTGGCGCACTCGGCCGTCGCGTACCCGCGGACATTGTTGAACGTGAACTCGTTGCACTTACACGGCGCGGCTGTGACCGGCGTCTTCGCTGTCGAGATGGGCTCGGGCACAACACACGGCGCCTGGACAGGAACAGGTACCGGCACGTAGACCGTAATGGTTGGGGCGGGGATTGGCACGGGCACCGGGGTCGGACCAGGCGATAAAGTAGACGGACACGCCTTCTGGCACTTGTCCTTGAGCCAACCATCATGGGAGGGGATGTTGCTGCAGGTCTTGCCACAGTCGTAGACTTTGCACTCCTTCTGACAGGCATGGACGTTGCTGGTCGACTGGCACTTGGTGCAATCGGTGTTCCAGAAGTCGGTGGCAGTCACGCCATGCGGGGCAAGAACGAGCGAAGTCGCCGCAATGGCGTAAGCGATCAGGATCGACGTGTTCATGATGCTTGGCTTGGGCGATTGAAACAAGCGTTGCTGGTTTTGGTGGGGATTGCTGGAGACGGTAAATTCCGGAATGAGAATGTGGAAGCTACGCATCAAGACCTTCGTGTCAAAGCACGGAGAGCTGGAGGACGAATGGATTTGGGAAGGCGTATCCATTGCGAAGGGAGACTCGGAGGCTCAGTGAAGTGACGCTTTGAGTCGGTCAGCGGAACATAGGATCCCGTAGAATATCGGACCGGTCGCCATTAGTGGATACTAGTAATACTTCGCCAGTGAAACCATCGCGAGAGCGGACTGCCGTCGAAGTTCCCACTGGCTCCAGCTCATCACCGCCGCAAGCCAAACTGCAACGGGAAGCTCAAGTCCATCGAAGCATGGTTGAAAAGCAAGTTGAGAGGACAGACACACTCGAGCCTCATACGTGCATCCATGTGCACATAAACAGGCCACATGAGATCCCGTCAAACCATGGACCCAGGCGAGCTGCCTCACTCGAAGTGGGACTATGCGATTCGATCATTGGGGAGAAACAACGTTGGCGCCTTGGTGGATTGCCTCTTCGTTGGTATGAGATCCCAAGCACGTCTGCTCAGGTGGACCTGGGTTCGACGGACGCTCAAGACGCCTCCACCGTGAGACCACACCGCCTCTCGGTGGATTTGATTCACCGGATCGATTTGTACCGACCTCAGCATTCCAGCATAGTCAGTTTGGATGCATTGTCGGACGGTGAGCTGAGTAGTTGGACGAGTCGAGGGACGGCTCCATCCCGCACGATCTTCGCCCGAAGGGCACCGAATACTACGCGCAATTTTACACAGCGCTCGCGCCGCAGGTTCTTCCGATTTTTCATCGTTTTCATGCTGACCAGCGCCTCCGTGACACCTTCGGTGAATCCAACGGCAATCTGGTTGGCAGGGTGATTTGAGACAATGTCGTCGCCATGGGGAGGATGCTCGTTGGCTCGAGGAGGATGAAAGGCGACTCTGAAAAAAGAGCTCCTGATCCCATGACGCGGCTGGAGCGCAGCTGATATGTTGTAGCAACTTGGAAGCAACTTCTGGATGATTGGCAACATACACGCACCATTGACCGGCTAAGTACGACTTCAAGCACAGATCCACAATCGAGATCCGCCATTTTTCCTGGTCTCGCTCGGTCCGCTGGATGCGCCTGCTCCGCTCGCGTCCGCTTCGTCATTGCGTCCTCCTCCTATCCTCCTCCTCCTCCTTCTCCTCCCCCACATCCTCCCGCTTTATGAGCAGCGCTGCCGCCCACGCGCCGCCGACGGCGCTGATCCCGATCGTACGGTCTCACTTAACGGATCCTACCAAGCGATCCACCGACTAATGCTGTTTACCTCCTTGCTGGTCGCGCCCACAGGCCGACGGCAGTGAAGAGATCGAGGCCGTGACGCTCGCAGACGTGCTCGTACGCGGTGGTGTGGCCGTGACCATCGCGAGCGTCGGCCGCAACGACCAGAATGTCGTGAAAATGTCGCGCGGCGTGCGCGTCCAGGCCGACGTGGCCATCGAGGCCTGCGTGGATCGCAGCTTTGACGCGATCATCGTGCCGGGCGTACGCTGCGTCGATCTTCTTCCTGTCGGTATCAAGGGTTCGTAACATATCCTTTGCTTTTTTTCTGTGACAGGGCCTTCCCGGCGCGACCCACTTACGCGATTCGCCTGTGCTCATCGACTTGCTCCGAAAGCAACAACACCAAGACAAGTGGTACGGCGCGATCTGCGCGGCGCCCGCGGTCGTGCTGTACAGCCACGGGCTGCTGTCGTCGCCCGCGACCGGGTACCCTGGTTTCGAGAAGGACCTCGACGCGAGCATCGACTACCGCAAGCACGACCGCGTCGTCGTCACGGGCAAGTGCGTGACAAGCCAGGGCCCGGCGACCGCCATGGAGATGGGTGTCAAGCTCATTGAGCTGCTGTGCGGGAAGGAGAAGGCGGACCAGGTGGCCAAGGGGCTGCTCCTTTCGGCGACCCCGTAAAAGAAAGCATGCATGTTTGAGTTTCCTACGTGGATTGGCAATGGGTTGAAAGTATGAAGAAGATACGAAAACATGAAATCGTCTCGTTGGTCAATTGCTCACAGGTTGGACACACACGTCTCAAGGCTGATGAGCGAGCCATTGAGCGGCGTGCACGGTCCGCGGAAGTCGCGCTCCTTTTGGGCCTTTTTCAGTTTCCAGATCGCGACCACAGCAAACACACAGGCCGCCGCTACGCCGATCGACGTTCCGATCCAGGCCGCAGCGTCCGCTCCACTCGCACTGGTCTCTGCATCACTTGGGACACCCGCAAGGCTTGTGCTGACCTGCGCCGCGTTAGCCACGTCGGCAATTGAGAATGCCAACAGCGACTCAGTATTCTTCGACGCCTGGAGCACCCTGCAGCTGATGAGGTACTGGTTGGCTTCGTTCTTAGCGCTGCGACAGAGCTGGCAGTTGGTGTTGGGCACGCAACCCGTGTAGAGCGGCTTCGCCGTGTTGCACTTTCGTTCCGTCACGAAGGCCACCGACGTCATACCAGAATTCACTGCTCGGTTCGCACAATTGTCGGACCCGGAAGCCGGAGCCGAGGTCGGCGCCGTCGTTACCGGTGTTGGCGAAGCGCTTGTTGTTACTGGTGATGATGTCGTGCCCGCACTCGGACAATCCGCGTACACCTGGCTCGCTGGTGTCTTCCACATCTTACAAAAGCGGCACTTGTTGGCCTGGCAGCCGAGTCCACCATTCCCAGATGGACAAGTCGTATCGTAGAAGGCCGCCAAGCCAACACCTCGGTCTCCTGGCGACACTGTACAATCCACCGCGCCCTCGAATTCGATTGTTTCGGATGTTTGGTTCCCCGTGGTGGTGTTGCAAGGCACAAACGACTCGGATATCACGGTCGTGTAGTTGCGACAGAAGCGGCACGCATCAGCAAAGCATCCGACGCCGTACGTATTGTTTCTGCATGCAAGATCGTGCGACGCAGAGACCCCGAATGCCGCATCTGTACTTGATAAGCCTGACCTGCAAAATGCGTCGTCGGCTGACTCGTCAGCGGCAACCACTGCCGCGGCAATCACGGCGACAGCAAGCACGAAAACCCCGCTACGAAGCTGCATGGAATGGCTTGATGTCGATTCTTTCGTTCACGTCGTTCACGATGCTAATGCGCAAATGGTAAACGCCAGGAGACTGGACGATGAGCATGGCACCACTGCCTATCACCGCCACGAGATCATGCAAATGGCCATTGCGCTGTCAACGGATAACAAATGAGCACGATCGCGTGCGGTCGCGGTGTCCCAGAGACGGTTTGTCGACAACAACGCACAACATCCGTGGGCTGACCACTCACAGTTATATCGGGAGGCATGGACCTACACACCCCGAGTCTTCTCGGAACGACTCGAGAACGGCTCAACCTGTGAGGGATTTTGGCGTCTCGCATCATCTCAAACCAATGTGCCAGACTCGACGTCTCAATGGCGCCATCTATTTTCGTGGCCATTCTCCATGTGCGGCTCGAGGAACCCGCGAAACGACTGATCGCGAACGTACCATCGCGCACCGTATCCCTGCGCGTCGCGCAGCTCAAACGTGGCTTCCCCATGTGGGAGGCTGTGTACGTTCTTCCACACGGCGTTGTCTAGGATCTGCTCAACCTTGGCCAGCGCGGTCGCGTTCTTCGTGAGATCGTTGCCCTTGAACTCGCCCCAGAAGCCGCTCGAGGAGCGGCCGCAGTGCTTGGTGAACGCACGCGCGCCGACTGTGAGCTTCTCTTTGGTACTCTGCAGCTGCTGGAATGAGGACAAGCATTGCGCACGGGTCAGCGGAGCGACCGCGCGACTCCCGACCGTCTCGCGAAAGCCCAGGCACGTCAACACTCCGCGAGCACCGCCGAGCGCCTGGATGAAAGCTGCCGTCCGGACCACGCGCTCGCGGTGCCAGGTCTCTTCATCCTGCAAGCAATTACGTTTAGTATGAGGCGCTGGTAGTCGTTCGTGAAGGTCCATAGGCGATAGCACCTCTTCCTCCGAGTAGGCAGTGGAGCAAGTAGTAATAAAGTCTTGGAGAACGCTCCGAGGCAGTCGCAGGATGTGGTCTCGACTGGTCGTGACCACGCTGACGCCGTCGGTCGATCGCGGCTGATCTTCCAGGGGACACCGCAAACTCACAACCCATGCGGAGATGAACACGGCGAGTTGGTCGGCCAAACATGCCGCACGCGGGAAGCACGTCATGATGTCCGTAACGGAGACCGTGGCGTCGCCCTCGTCGTCGGCGCCGACCAGCATCTGGGTCGCGAACGCCGCTGGGTCCTCGGCATCCGCCAGCGCGGACGCGACGGCCTCGGCGTCGCGGAAGAACGCGCCGAGCGCGGTGCGGACACGTGCGTCGATCATCGTCGGATGAAATGCCGACATGTGGGCCACAATATGCCTCATACACGACCAACACTCACCAAAAAGACAGGACGGCAGTGCGACGTTCATTCCACATTTCCAGCCCCCTTGGCCATGACGCATCCGTAATCGAACCCACGCGCACCTTCAAGGCCGGCTCGCGAGTCTCGTCGTGAAGAGGAGAGGAGCGCTACGATTCGCTATTATTTCCGCCAAGCAGAGTCATGGGCCAATTTCCTCCGTCCTTGGAAGGAGCCCTTTGTGTCCTGAGGTTCTTGGTGCTCTGTATCCACTCTGCCACTTTGTCGACCATGCGCAGCGTCATCTCGTCCAGGCAAGTGGCCGCCGACATTCCGGTGCGCAAGCCCACGCCGTCGTCGGCGGCGGCGGCGACGCGTCTGGCCGTCAAGACCACGAGGCGCGTCAAGTTGCGCGCGCGCGAGCTCGCGCGTTTGCGTTGCCAGAACCTCGAGCTCGACATCATGAACCTCCGCCAGGAGATCGCGGCGCTCGAGACGACCCGGCGGCTGCTCTACGCGCGCACGCTCAACCGTGCCGAGACCCCCGAGCTGGGCAGCTTTGAACGGATCGTCCGCGAGTTTTACCTGCTCATGCACGCCGGGTACGTCAAGGTCGTGTGGAAGGAGAGGGAGAGCGCGCCCGTGGACATGGAGCAGTTCATGCGCGCGTGCTTTGACGACGCGCTCGCCGTCGGCGAACACGGCGAGATGGCGCCCGGCGGACTCGACTCGTTCCTCCAAACCCTGGAACAAATCATGGTCGGGCTCCACTCGCCCAAGGTGAGCGTTCTCTCGACCAACGTCCGTGCCGACGACGCAAGCCACACCGCCACCGTCACGTTGAGTTCACGGTGCGCGAGCACACTCACAGCGACGGTACTCGACGCGCTCTTCCCGCATTTGCCCAAGGAGTTTGCGTGGCTACGAGCCAAGCTGCTGGGCCGCGAGATGATCACGATCGCTGAGGGGGACTACACGTTCAGCATGCACCACGGTCGCGTCGTGCGCGTGAATCTAAAGTTTGACCAGTCCGAGTCGATCCTGAAGCTCGCCGAATCGATGGAGGAACTCAGTATTCTCAAGGGAGAATGGACGCCCCGGTTGGTCCCCGTCGACGACGTGGAGGACAACCAGTTTGATACTGTGGATCATCCCGACGGCATTGAGAATCGGTTTGAGGTGGTCTCCGACCATGAGGACAAGCGATCGAACGCGTCGCTGTCGCCCATGAGTTTGCAGCACGTGCTGTCTCCTGAACGAGAGACCCATGACCAACACGGGTCGGATGATTGAACTGCCCACGAGTCGGAAATGACGAGTAAGTCCTAGGTTGCGCCCGTGAATAGGAAACACATGGTCCGTCGTGACGACAGCGCCGCTTTTGTGTAGATGAGAGGATTGACACATTCGGTCCAGGACAAAGCTGTTTGCTATTTCCATCCCCCTATCCTGACGATAATAGCTCTCGCACCACGAGTCGCCGGCTCTTCTTTTTTTTTAATAAAGAGCGCCGGAGCACGCTGAGGACACTGGCTGGGAGCCTCTCCGGGAGCACCAGAACTTCTGGTCTTCTGGCAGAAGGCTAACAATCACAACTTGTGATGTGATCCACAATGCTGTGGGCCGACCTGACTGACAGCCCACAGTCTCATGTAAGACACTCGCTTAGCCTAGGCGGCCTGTCCGATTAGGCTTTTCCTCACGAAAAAGTTGCGTGTCGCGGGGGAATATTCTTGCAAGTCCGGCGTGGCTGTGCGCAGCCACGTCTCCCCGCCCATTGGACAGAACTCGGCTCACCCACTTGCACTTTGCTGGCTCTTCTCGTGAGCACGTTCCGGGCCACCTGGCCACGATCGTAAACATGCCGACCACATCCGCTCGCGGAAAGAGAGCCATCCGGGAAAGGTCTCCGCTTTTCGCAGATACAAACAGATTCACTCCCGCCATGGCCTTGGTTCCACGCGCCGAGGCGTCGACGCAGGCGCCGTTCCGCGTCGAGACCACGGCGGTCGCGATCCCGAGCACGGTGGCCACGGTCTCCGATACGTGCAAGCCCAAGAAGCCCAAGCGGAAAAAGCTCCACCTGCGTACGCGCGAGCTCGTGCGGTTCCGATGCAAGAGCCTCGAGCTGGACATCATGGATCTTCGCCAGGAGATCGCGACCCTCGAGCGCACGCGGAGCCTGCTGTACGCGCGTGTGCTGAACCGCGCCGACGCGCCGGACGGAAGCGTCATGAAGACGGTCCACCAGTTTTACAAGCTGCTACGCCACGGCTTCAACGATGTCGTGTGGCTCGACGACCGCCCGCTCGACTTTCGCCAGTTTATCCACGCGTGCTTTGACGACGTGCTCGCGCTCGGTCCGGACCCGACCCAGAAGATCCCGCACGGGCGCGACCATCTCGTGGAGCACCTGGCCCACATGACCGCGCTCACGGGCACGCCCAACGTCGAGATGCTCGACGTCACGATCCACACAGAGCGCGACAACCGCACGGCGACAGTGCTCGTCAAGACGGTGTGTACGAGCCCGCTCAGCGTGCTCATGCTCGAGGCCAAGTACGCGCACGTGAGTCTGTTCCCGCAGCTCAAGGCCAAGCTCGTGGGCCGCACGATCGCCGCCTACGGCGAAGCGCGCTACGTGTTTGATCTCCACACTGGGCGGATCGTGCTCGCCCACGTCCAGGCCGACCACGCTGGCGCGATCCTCCAGGTTGTGGACACGGCCGACGAGTACGAGATTCTTTACGGCGGACACGGCGACGCTGCCTTTGCTCAGCTCATGGAAACGCCGCAAGCTGCCAGTCCGACAGCGAGTTTATCGACAGACAACACGAGTGAAGAGAGTGTGAGCTCGCCTGGAGGCTCCGAGTCAACATCCAGAGCCACGGCGTCGGCCATGAGCCTGGATTTCTTACTGTCGTAGGAGTAAGGGACGCTTCCGCGGGAAGCTAGGTTTGTATGGGCGGAGATCCCGCACACATGAAATCAAGTGAAAACGTCTTGTGTTGCTTAAATTCGATATGCTTTTTTTCTGGGTCGTAGCGACACTGATTTTTATGGTGTCGGGAGCGCCGTGATCGGGAGGTCGAGGCTGACGGTGCTGCACAGGCTGCTCGCGAATTGGACTGAGACTTTGACGTAGTAGGACGTGGAATGGAAGAGCGACTTGTCCGAGCCGCTCAACACGACCACTTTGCCTTGCTCGAGCAGTGGCTCACTCTTGGGCAAATTGGCGACCACATCGGCCATCGCAAACTGAATCGCGATGTTGTCGTTCGTCGCGCCCGGCGCGATCGGCTCGGCGTGACAGTACTCACGGAGGCGCCGGACGCATTTCACGTGGAGTGGCCACCGCAGCGTGATCGAGTGGCTCGTTTCCATGTGGAGAGCGAACTCTCGGCAGAGCACGAACTTGACGCGGATAATACTGACCGACGTGGCGTTCACCACGCTTGTGCGCACGTTCAAGACGCCCGAGGCCACGTCGATCGTGTCGGCGTCGGCGGTAGCCGTGATCTCACACGTACCTTGGTTGAGGCAGCGAAGCATCGTGACGCGTTGAGATACTGTTTCACGGGGCTGCCCCACCGGACTCGGGAACGAGCGCAGTAAGGTGACGGGGCAACTGATCACCACGGGGTACTTCTGTCCGCTGCCGCTGACCGTGGCTTCGAGAGTGTAGGCGATTCGATTCTCCATCAACTCGTACCCGTCGAGGTAATCGACATGTGTACCACTCGCTGGGACGCTTGTGCCCAGTTGAAACGTGAACGGGAATAAGTGATGTCCAGGAGGCAGCGGTGTGTTGGGCGGAATCGCTGGAACCTTTCCCGTGTAAGCTCATCTGTGTGAGGTGCGAAGATCATTGACATGCCTGTGGGCAGCGACACGTACTGTCTGTTTGAAGAAATCGTGCTTTCCTTCGTTAAGAGAGAGCGATTCCCCATAGGAAACGTATCTCCCGTGTACCGACCCGGTCATCGTAATGGAGATGACTAACAAAGCACTCACGAACACACACACACACACACGTCAATCAGATCGCCAGGAAGAACGTGCAGTAATGATCAGATTTGTAAAGCGTACCATCACTTACGAAGCCATCGGTCGGGACAATCACCGTGAAGTGGCCTTCCACGGTGTCGCCGACTTCATAGTACAGCTTCGACAGCGCGATCGTACCCGTCGCGTGCATAGATATGGCTTGAATGTGCTTGGATCAAATTTGACTCTGAGAGGGCGACGTGTGGCAGCTCCGCCCGGAATTCCTTGCATTGCCGCGATCAGTCCCCGAGGACTGACGGAGGGAGAGTGTGGACCGCATTCCCCCGCACAGTGCGGTGCCATCAACTTTATTTAAAGAGGTTCCTCGGAATTCGGAGGCAGAATCGTCTCTCGTGGGTTCCCTATTGGTCCAGTCGTCAACTCCGTGGTCGAAATCCAGCAGTGCATCGGGTGAATATCGCTTGACTAGTTGATCGATCAAATAAAGCCCTAAAAGGTGATCTAACACTACTCGACTTTTGTGTGTGCGACGGTGTGGCACAAGATACTCCCGCTTCGATTGGGGGCCGTATCCGTCGCTGCCAGTATGCTGTCATGGCTTCGGGAGTAGTGAAATGGGGACGTCATAGCTGACGGTGCTGGACATGCTGCTCGAGAACTGCAGAGTTACTTTGACGAAGTAGGAGCATGTGGAGAAGAACGCCTTGTCCGAGCTGCCGAGTACAGGCAAGAGACCTTGGTTTATTGGCGGTTCGCTCTTGGACAAGTTGGCCACCACGTCGGGCATCGCAAAATGGATTGCGATGTTTTCCTTTGTCGTGCCTGGCGTGATCGGTTCTGCGTGGCAGCTCTCGCGAAGACGGCGGACGTACTTTTCGTTCCGAGGGAAATCTGAAGGGAACGCGTAACCCTTGGGCACATGGACTGCGAGCTCTCTGCACAGCACGAAGGTGATGCGGGTAATCCCCTGCGACGTGCCGTTCACCACGGTCGTACGAAGACTCACAACGCCAGCCAAGAGGTCGAAAGTGTTGGCATCGGCGGTAACTGTGATCTCACATGAGCCTTGGTCGAGGCAGCCAAGAATGGTGACGCGCTTGGATACTGTCTCGCTCAGCGGTCGTACTGGGCTCGGGAATGGATGTTCCATCACGATCGGACAAGTGACAACCATGGGGTGGCGCTGCCCATTGCCGCTGACGGAGGCCTCGAGCGTGTACGAGATTCGATTCTCGAGCAAAGAATTGCCGTAGCGGTATTCAACATGGGCGCCAGTCGCCGGGATGTTCGCGCCTATCGGAAACGCGAAAGGGAACAAGTGCTGGCCAGGCGGTAACGGAGTCTGCGCGGGTACCACTTGAACCTGACCCAACCAAAATTGAACACTCAGCCTGTGTGTGTGGGCAGTGCCATTTTGGCTTCAACAGACACTCACCGTCTTCTTCAAAAAGTCGTGTTTGGCTTCGTCGAGGGTGGGCGATTCTCCGTGAAAAACCCATCTAGCAACCTCGGACCCCGTCAACTTGATGCTGATATCTACACTCACGCGCATAACACCGAGAGGAATAACTTAAAATACAGTGATGTGAAAGGCTGTTTGTTACCCACGACGGACGTACCATTGGTCACGAAGCCCTCGATCGGGATTGACACCGTGAGTTGGCCTTCCACCGCGTCACCGACTTGGTAGCAGAGCTTCGAGAGCACGATTGCGCCTGATGCGTGCATTGCTGCCTGTGCTGGGGCTAGTCGGTGGGAATTCTCCACTGAGCGACTCCTCCCCATGCATGGCTTCCAATAGCTGACACAAGAACTCGGGGAAAAACTCGGTAGGCGTCTCCTGGTGTTATTAATACGCGTCGCTGATGGATGGTTGATTGGCAAGCCGAACGAAGGATACGTAAGGGTTTGGAGGTCCTGGTCGCTTTATTGTCAGAGCGAAAAGTCCTCCAACCCTTATCTGACGATCTGAGGGTCATCAGGTTCCGTAGCATGCTTCGGTATCCTATGCGTCTATGGCTTCACTTCATGGTCTACTTTTGACGAGCACCCTCTCCAGCAAATACGGGACCATACGAATCTGGATCTGCGCTTGAATCGTTTCGGGAGAAAGAAGGATCTCTACATGGATTAGTCGCTTGACTAGTGGCATGGAGAGTATACTTGTCTGCTCACACGATCCGACTGTAAATGGAACGTCGGACGCGAGCTTTCGTACTCACTTAAATCGCCAATGCAGCCGTCTGGTGTGAACAGCGCGCCGTCCAATATATCCGCGACCAGCATCGGATTCCCCAGAGCGTCGAGCAGCGCACGGACAATGTCTAGTGACATGTCAAACCGCACAATCCGATGGCTGTGGGCGTCGAACGTGATGGTAAAATGACCGGATCCTCGCAGCCACGCGTTCAATAACCGCTGCTGCATCTCCGGCCGTGCCATCAAGTGCGGAAACACAACTGGGATACACTGTCGACTGACCCCACATTCGAACCGTGAGGTTGCAACGACCACGACGTGTGATGGCGGCTCGCAAGTCGCTTGGTCTTGGTCTGTGCGCTCTGGTTCAAGTGGGCTTGCATCAACCATCTCAAACTGGAGCCCCCGAAAGCATTGCGTGTACCGTTTCCACATGCTGATGAACTGGTCGAGTCCGGAAAGTTGGCCCATACCCATGCGCGCGTCCATGATCGATGCCAAGTAATCGTACCCGGAGACCGGACCGCCCCCGTTTCGCGGCCACAGCGTGTCCCGATACCCGCTATGCACCATGTCGTAGTACTCCCTGAGTCGTCGTACGTACGACCCGTCAGCAGCGTCGCGTGTGTGGAGCACACGCGTGTAGAGCAGCGAGCGCAGAACGCGCAGCGAGTCAATTTCCTGACGGAGGTCGTTCACGTCGAGCTGGAGGCGCTCGAGCCGCAGCTGCTCGCGGTCGCGCGGTCGCAGCCAGCCTCGCGAACGGCTCGGGCGCCGTTTCTTTTGTTGGCGCGGGGCCATCTCAGCCAGCGCGACCGACGGTTCCATTGTGAGTTCGTCAAAGGCCGAGGAACGCGAAGTCACACGTGACGGCGTGACGGTCTCCGCTACATGCGTGATGGTCTCTGATACGTGACGTCTCTCCATGGTCTCCGATTCAACGCGCACATACGCTTGGTGTGTGCGAGAGCGAGGGGTGGCGGGGTCGAGTCCGTGTGGACTTCACGGGAGGACAGCGCGTGAGCTGGTCGGGCGGACGCGTGTCCGGAGGAGGAACGACAGGATGGAGGCCATGATGACACGAGGACCTCGGAGAACAACCCCTCGGGTGAGTGACAGGGCTGATTTCCAGCAGGATTCACCCACGAACTTCGACATCGTTCCGTCGTGGTCACGAGATTCGATAATTGTCTATGTGGGTTCGAGAGTGGTGCGCCTCAGCATCGCTTGTTCACTCGTGTGGGTGCAATCCCCTGTGAATACTGTACAATCCAGATCGGCCAGCGAAGCCGCGTCGACGACGTCGACTCGTGCCCCACCTCTTGATCGGCCGGCTACTGCTGCTGTTCAACAGGGCGCCTTCTGCGTGGGTTCGGTGTGATTCGCGAGCATGGGCTGGTGGCGGTTCAGCACGGTAAGGCTGCCCGTCGGGCCGATCGTTCGAACGATGCATCCACGTCTATCCAATTGATCAAGCCCTGTGGTCCACACGGTCCAGCACAAAAAAATATCGAACACGAGTTTATCAACAAGATGTGGTACGGACAGTCCTCGACACTTGACCTGTGTCTCAAAGTGACCGCTGAACAATAGTTTTGAAACGCCTCCGCGATGGGTTCGCACGCCAGCTGCATCTTGAGCTGTGTCAATAGTCTAGACGATGAATCTGCTCAGCTCCTGTGGTATTACCAAGCCACTACCAGTACTCTGCTCCATTTTGCTCGGGCCTGTCGGGGCCTGCCTGGTGTTTCAAAGGATCGGATTGAGTAGAGCCGAGAGCTCGCGATGCGGATACCGGAGATGGCATCCACGGGCGACTGGGCCATCTTCCAGCGCCTGGAAGTGGTTACCCGCGGTCTTGAGCTTGAGCGCTTGTGTTCTCTCCACTGGACATGGATCGTCGAGGGTCGCAAGGTCTCCCTGTCGCTTTCGGCGCGCGACCAGTAGCGATCGCGTGACTTGGAGCGTGCGGATCTCTGACCGCAGCGCGTGGATGTCGAGCTCCAAGTTGAGCACGCGGAGACGCTCGACTTCGCGCGTGCGCAGCCACTTTCGTGCCTTCTTGTGTCGTTGCATGGGTCGCGGAGGCTCCATGTTGATCGGGAGTTTGGGTTGGAGGCCTCGAGCGTCTTCGGTGATCTGGAATTGGTGTGAAAAGAAAAAATGAGCAGCACGGGCCCCGAGTGTTTCCCCCAGACGACTTGACTCAGGGTGGATCTTGGCGCGGTCGCGACCTCGTGCGTTTGGTCAGTGTTATCCACAGCCAGGGAGCCAACACGCCACGGACTAACCGTCGGTGATGGGAGGGCAGGTGCGTGTGCGTTCGCAGCCAGCAGGACGGTTTGTATGAACGTTTAGAGGAAGGGTTTCGTGGATGCATTTGGTAAGGTATCCGCGGATACCTAGTGGATGGAGGGATCCACCGACGCTCACCGTTTTGCTCGAAAACGACACCAACTGGCGCTCGCAGCTGCTAATCCGAAAGGTCGATGACGAGCCTCAGTCGTGAGGGAAGCTCAAGAGAATGTGGCGCTCCAAATTTTCGCGAGGGAACGGCACGATGGCACGATAGATGTACACTAAATTGACCTTTCGCTGTTACTTCGCGTGCAACCAGCCCGGGCCACGTAGGGCTAGTAGCCCCACGTCGATGCTGGGCTCGTCTCGGAAATATGGAGCCTTTAAAAATGCACAACACATCGCACAACCCTCCCCTGGCGACCAGCTTTCCTTCGCTGGCCCCGTTCAGTCTCTGGTTCAAGTTGTAACTCTGGATGGCGGGAACGCCATCGTCGTGCTCGTGTGAAGAAAATGAATCCAGGTGATGGATTCGCCAACTCACCATCAAACAATGACACATACAATATAGAAGTCCTGCCAACATCCAGTGGGAAAAAACTTATTCGTTCGTGGGAATGTCCACGACACTGGATGTTGAGGTCCTCGAGGCTACGCTCCGATTCGTTGGCTCCGCTGAATCCAAGATCCATGGGGCCTTTTTGTGCAGACAGATCCAGCGTAGTTGAGTTGTCACTTGTCCGAAGGAGGGCTCAAAACTCTGCGTGCGTGTGACTGCTTCTCACCTGTGAGGTTAACGATTGAAAATTATCTCTGGCTCGAGCACTTCAACGGTGTTTCGAGGACAGTGAATTCGATCTGATAGGGTTGTCGACACTTCCAGAGACAAACCCTCGTCGAACACAAGGGGGGAAATTTGGTCATGAGCGTCCGCAGACCTGTGGAAGCAGCGATGCACACAGAGCTTTGATGGAGCCCACGAGACTGATTGTCCTTGAAGATGGATATACTGCCAATGTCGTTGTATACGTACATACACTCCACTGTTCGGTGGGTCGTGATCCGGACAGTTACGGCTTCTTTCATCCCACGCTGGGGGGGGTACAGTACAATTGTTGTTTCGCCCAGATTTGTGGGCACGCAGCGTCATCGCAGCCGTCCAGTGGCGACCGGATTGCGCCCAATGGCCGGGCTGATTGGTCGCCGAGTCTTTCCAGCGTGTGCTGAACCTTCTGGACGGATTTGGCCTCAGCCGGTCATCCCACGATGACCCTCGTCACAGTGAGTTGCCCTTTGTCTGAGTATTCCAGAGATCACAGACTGAATCGCTCCATGCCACTGTCCGTTTGCCCCCTCTCCCTCTGCAGACACTTGAGGTCCTCTTTTATCGGATTCCTGCCTTTATAAAAGTACCTCGTCGCCACTGGAGAAACATGTATAGCTGTGTGCATTGTGGGGGATCTCGTTGGAGTCCACGGGCGCTTTGCTTGACAACGCGATCCCCACAAAGAGAGAGACGACCTCTGTCTCCAGAATTCCTAAAAAGCATTTTTTGTGCATGTTTCAAACAAGTATAGATTCAGATTCAGTACATCCACTACAATCACCCACCATTGTCAACACTTTGTCCAATCCAATAAACTATATTACGACGACTGAACCTGAGAAAATACACACACAAGGGGACTTGCTTCCTGTCTCTCGCGACAGGCCAGACGCCATACTCACACAGCTGAGCCCACACCTTCACTCCCGCCGTCCCCTCTCCCTGTAGGCGGCCAAGGCGCATCGTAACCTCGGGCGCGCCAGGACATCAAACACCATAACCCACAGCACCGTGGGAGACCACGGTCTCACCTTCCACTCGTTCCATTAGCCACCATGACCGTCCCGACCACGACGCCGGCGAGCACCACCGCCACGGCCTCGCACGCTCTCGTGGGCCTCGCGCCCGTCAAGAAGAAGCGCAAGCCCCGGCGCTGGCTGCGCACGCGGGACCGCGAGCACCTCCAGCTGCTCAACCTCCAGCTCGACATCAACAGCCTGTACAGCGAGATCCAGTCGCTCCAGGTCACGCGGTCGCTGCTCGCGGCGCGCGCGCTCCAGAGCCGCGACGCCGCCGACGGCTCGTACGTGCGCACGATCCACGAGTACTTTGCGCAGCTCCGCCACGGGTACGCCGACCCGGCGCTCGCGCCCCACATGCTCACGGCGCGGAGCTTTCTCTACTCGATCTTTGACGCCGACGTCGCCAAGGGCCATCTGCGCGGCATCGCGCTCTGCATCAAGATGATCGCGCTGTACACGGCCGCGTTCGGGCCCGTCGTCCACGAACTCGAGGCCGCGCGCGTCCAGATCAACCCGAACGAAGACGCGGACGAACAGCTCACGCCGGGCCGCAACGGCACGGTGCTTGTTCGGGCACGGACGCGGTACGCGACGACCATCGTGCCACAGACGTTTGGGATCATCTTCCCGCGTGCACCGCTGGCGCTCCAGGACCGGCTCATTGGCCAGCCGCTCGAAGGCCACGGACAGTTCGACATTGTGTTTGATGTGGTCTCGCACCGCGTGGTCCGGTTCGACATGGAGTTTGACTTTTTGCCGGCGTTTTCCAAGTTGCTGCCAAACCCTCGGGATCTCGCATTGCTTTTCACGGGTGCGCTCGTCGCGACGGATTGCTGTATCGGCGACGAAGCCGCAACGGCGGCGCCCTCGCTTGAAGTCGTGGACGACTCGGCTGCAAACTCGACGGACGACGACACGGTGAGCTCGAACAGCACGAGCTCGAGTCCCTGCCGAACGAGCACGAGTCCGCCGCGCACCATGGCAATCCAAAATATTCTAAACGAGGACCATTCGGACGATGAACTGTTTTAAAGCGGACGGAAGAGTTGCGGCATCGTTGCGAATATACTACAACGAAATCTTAAATCAGCGGAGAATGTCTCAAGACTGGCGTGTGAACCTGCTTCCGGTGTGGCTTTGAAGCAGTGAATGGTATCCCAACACATTCTTTCCCGTTTCCCAAACACGCGGAAGCCTGTGGGATTGAAAGCGTTGCGCATTGTGGATGGGGAGCTTGAAGTTGGAAAGCGTGGTTCAACTTGGACGCTGGCCATTGGCCGAAGTCGGTCTCCGCCACGAGGAAGCATTCGACTCTTTCGGTTCAGTGGCGAGGTGCCTTTGTACCCGTTCGTGCGCTCTCCACGAGGCAGCTTCCGCGAAAATTTCATCCAAAGAGAGCCTTCAGCGTCACCGGCTGCCCATCCCTGGCAGCATGGACATGGCACGTCATCGGTCGTCGTTATTAGCGTCGGGCGCCGCGCTGCTCGATCCGACGGCGAGGAGGATACGGAAAGCCAAGCAAGAGTCGGCCGTAGCCTCATGACGGGTCTCCAGGATGTAGAAGACCACCAATCGCTTAGCACAGACCTACAATACGCTTCGCAGCTGCTCGTTGAAACTGCGCTCCCCGCAACCTCCCGCCACATCGATCGATCCACAAAGAACCCGTGCGGCTATCCCGATTGTGTGCGCAACTCATCTCCGCACTGGTACACAGCGGACCGTTGCAGCCTCCACTGGACTCAAAAACAGCCCACGACATGTCGCCTCATCTGCGTAGAAGGCCGTGCTGATCAGTCCAGGCTCGCGTTCGCTCGTGGATCGACGCGCACGTGCTAACTTTTTGTGTCATTCCAGCTTTTTGTCTGCGGTCCGCAGTGGGTCCTTCTCGTCACAACACGCCCATCATGGACCTGCCGCGACTCACTCGACGGCCCAAGAAAGCGCGCACGTGGCTGCGTACTCGCGAAATCGAGAGGCTCCGCGTGCTCAACCTCCAGCTCGACATCCAAGCGCTGCGGTCAGAGATCCGGTCACTGGAGGAGATGCGGTCGCTGTTGCTCGCTCGTCGCCATCATCATGCGCCGACCCACACCGACCAGAACCCAAGGAACGAGCCGTTGAGCGTCGTGGTCCCTACGTGTATGACCAAAGACAATGACCGCAGCTTCGGAGGATCAACGTTCAAGACAGACTGTCGATCAGGTGAGCGTGTGCCTCGAGGGCTTGGTCAACCAAGTTTGTTGAGCGAGGGCGCGCATCCAATGAGACCCATGGGCTACTTAATTGTTGGGAACTCTGTGTGTCGTAAGTAGTTGATCCTCCATCCCAGATGGCAGTGTCATGTTCCTTGTGTCTTTGTGGAGTGGAAAAATAATGAAATGCCCTGGATTCGAATTATCGTTCAGAACGATTCCGGAATGATGAGTGAACGGTTTCGAGGACGAAACGTCACCACATCTTGTTCATACATGTCCGGCCCATCTTCCTGGTCTCCTCTCCACACGCACATTCGATATTTTGTTCGCATCTGATGCCGAGACAAACGGATGCAGCGTGAGGTGGGAGCGTTTCGTTGAGCACGCTGGCGGCACCAGGGTGCTCCTGCCTGGTGGTCGGCGATGCTATCAGCTGAGCGATGAAAGATCGTCAAAGCCAAAGTCCACGAAAGAATCATGATCTTCACAGTTGTCGCTGGTCGTGAATCCGCCTCGCTTTTCAGGTTTTCCGTTGCTGACGCTTTGGGCTCGACAACAGAAACAGCAAAATCAAAGGTCCATTGAGAGCCCTCAGCTCAGGTATGCGGGACAGCGAGCATTTGACCGCAGTCAGAGTCGAGTGTGGAATCTGAGCGGCGAAATCAATCAGAATCAAGTGAAACCAATTGAAATCAAGTGGAAGCCTTCCACTGGAAGGGGTGATGTGCGTCCCCTGATTTTTGCGAGATGAACGTGTGGTGTGGTGAAGAACGATAACGAGATACCTCCGTGCATATGTATCCGTGGACCTTAGGGGGATACTGGATAATACTATAATTCCCCTAACAGAAATCTTCTCGCATGCATCCATGGGGGGAGGGGAGTCTGTTCAAGGAGGTGATGCTCAACGGTGCCAATGACCAAGGACAAGCCCGTTGTCGCAATGGAGCAGCTATCCGACGAGTGGAACCGTCGCTTGCCGAGCAGAGAAACGCAACCCGTGCCCTGGCGATCGAGGTCACACTCGACCGAGCGAGTCCGTGTGTGGTCAGAGCATTGATCTCGCGAGCACACAGTGGCTTTTGGAAATGATGCGATTGTTCATGCCAACACGGAGGAGCCACATTCAATGTCCTGGCCATGCACCACGACCGGACAAATCGGGCTGGAACCTTTACTTTTCGATACCTTCCCCAAGCCTTTGAATATGAGTAGACCACACACGGACAACCCAACCTTCTGCTGTGCGAACAACGTCCACGCTTGATCATCTAAAGCACCGACGGCACCGTGGAGATCTTCTGCGGACGCATCATCCAGCAATGGCGTTATTTGTCAACTCACCTCCTTTGAAAACATGCTATCGCATTGGGTCCATCCACATCTCGTGCATCTGCAGACCACTCCTGTGCAGTAAACCACTGACTCGCTATTTGTACGGAGTCCTCACTGTAGACAACGGTCTCCAGCCACGCGGG
>JAADVT010000521.1:0-23084 GCA_023335895.1 Pythium rishiriense
GGATTGGGGGTGTTTTGCTGAGTATCATCATCGTCTACTTCTAGATCTGTGCTTGGGGCAGAATGCCCGCAGCTGGCCGGCTTGGTTCATAAACATGTCAAAGTCGCCCTTGCTCTCGCGCCCACACAGCGGATGGAAGTACATGAGACACGAGCCACGGAAGCACTTGATGCAGCCGTCCTTCTCCTTGCAAATGCCGCAGTGTTCGCCCTTCATCTCCTCAATGGCCTCGGGCACGTTCTGGACCTCCTTCATGCGCTCCACGTCCGAAAACTGGACGCCAGGCGCCCACAGCGCGCACACGACGTGTACCCACTCGTCCTCCACTGTCTTCTTAAACGCTGCCGTCTTGCGCTTCAGTGGGCACAACGCACATGTCTACAAACACAAATCAAACGTAAGACCACAGCTCGCACTGTGACGCTAATCCATACAAACGCACCGCTTCCGCTGCCGAGGCATCCGTATCTCCACAGTAGTCACAGAACCACGGAGTGTCGCCTTCGGGTACCTTGTCGATGCCATAGCAGTACTATTTGCAACGATCACAAAGCACTTGTCAGTCCATCAATCATCCTACGGCCACGTGAAGCGCACACAGAACGCACCTTGTGGACTGCGACCTGGCATCTCTCGCACTGAACGATCGGGTCGTCCATGAAGCCCTGGTCGCCAAAGCACACCCGGCACCACATTTCGGCATCAACCTGCGGGTCAATCGAGTCCTCGTGGCTGCGCGCGTTGCCAGCTGCCGGAGGGCCGTTCCGTGCTTTCTTCTTCGTGGGTGCCTTTTTCTGCTTCTTCGACTTCTTCTTCTTCTTGGGCGTATCCTCGTCTTCGTCCTCTTCTTCCTCGTCCTCCTCTTCCTCGTCGTCGTCGTCCGCCTCTTCTTCGTCGTCGTCGGAGACCGCCTCTTCTCCTCCCTCCGCGTCGTCCTCACCCCCGGATTCTGCCTCGTCACTGTCCTTGTCGGCATCCTCTTCGATGATCTTCTTCTTTGGTGGACGCCCGCGGCGCTTCGGCGGTCCCGATGAAGGCTCAGCACGGTGCGACTTCTTGACCGGAGTAACCATTCCTGATTCGTCTGGGCCAAGCAATCTTTGCACCTTTTTCACTGTAGAGTATGTCCGCACAATCTCGTACTCGGCGCTCGCGTCCTCTCCCGTCTTTCGCAAAACGACGTGAATTCCAGTCTTCGAGGAGGACTGCCCGGTAGCTGACGATACCTTCGCTCGCTTCTGTTTCCGGCTCGGCGCCTCGATTTCGTCGTCCTCGTCAAGATCGTCTTCGCTGTCAGACTGCAGCTCGCGGCTAGCCTTGGCTTTTCTTCGGTTGTTCGCGGCACTCTTCTTCTTCTTCTTCCCACCAGACGTACTTTCGTCCTTCGTTCCATCCAAGAACTCAAGGTACATCAGCTCGCTTTCCGCATCCTGATTTCGGCGACGTTTCGGTCGTTCGATCACGTCGAGCCATTCCGTCGCGACGGTACGAACGTTCACGACGTTGTTCAAAATCGGACCGGTGACCTTGAGCTCAATCAAAATTGACATGACCTGATCTGCATCTTCCATCTGCCCACCGCGCTGTCGTTCTTGGACGATGGTCCGGGCGAGTTCACGAAGCTCGATTAAAAACTTCTTGACGTCCTCCTTTGAAGCCTTTGATAGCCAGCCTTCCTGTACTTTATTCATCAGGACCTGTGCGGGCTTCGGGCCGAGTACCTTCTCCCAGAACTGCTCGTCGTTGAAATCGATGGTCGCGTCTGATGTCTCAGCCGTGAATGAAGCCTTAGAAAATGACAGCGCACTGCTTTGGGATACAGTGGGTTGCTTCGCCTCGCCGTCTTCGCCTTCAGCACTTCCTTCTTCGTTTTCGCCACTTGTGGGGTCGTATCGAATCGTACGACTCGAAGACAGCAATTGGTCGATATCGACCTCATTGATTGCTCGGTTCTCCGGGTCTTCTTCCTCGTTCTCACCACCCATGATGGCATAAGCACCATAGCGGATCATCATCTCGACCTTTTCACGATCCAGCGACATGAGCGACATCATGTTACCACCCTCGTCATCACCGTCAAACTCGTTGCGCACACCACCAGTCTCGAAAACTGCGTGGTGCATGCCGAGCTTCTTCGAAGCAATATCAAACATCTGAGCCTCGTAGGTTTTCTTCGTAACCAATCGATAAATGTTGACAGATTGAGTTTGACCGATACGATGACAACGAGCAACAGCTTGAAGATCGTTCTGCGGGTTCCAGTCGCTATCAAATAGAATGACAACAGATGCAGCGATCAAGTTGATGCCGACACCACCAGCACGAGTACTCAACAGGAACGCGAATGTGTCCGATTCGAGATTGTTGAAACGATCAATGGCAGCCTGGCGCGAGTTACCACGAACCGAACCGTCCATACGCTCGATCTTGTACTGTCGTAGCTGACAGAGATCTTCGATGATATCGAGCATGATCTTGAACTGGGAGAAAATGAGTACCTTCTTCTTTTCTGCACGGAACTTCGCCAACAGTTTGTCCAGGAGCACAGTCTTACCACTAGCCTGAACAAGTGTACGAGCACGGTATGCCTCATCCGCATTACCACATTCCTTTTCTTCGACACCGCGAATGAGGAATGGGTGGTTACAGCACTTGCGGAGCTCCATCTCGACGTTGACAAGATTCGCCACGGTGCCTGCGGAGCCCATGTTGAGAAACGAGCGATTCCGCTCGAAAATCGCTCGGTAGTACTTCTTCTGCATTGTTGTGAGCTCCACGTCGATGATAGTCTCTTCCTTGGGCGGGATACTCTTCTCGACGTCTTCCTTCACACGGCGAAGCATGTAAGGGCGCAACTGCTCGTGCAGTCGAGCCACCTGCTCAGCAGTGTTGAGCTCTCCGTACTGATCATAGAATTCCTGCTGGCTCGTAAACTTTTCCGGCTCAATGAAGTTGAGAAGACACCATAGCTCGTACACACCGTTCTGAAGAGGCGTACCGGTCATGAGCAAACACGAATCCCACGAGAAGTTGCGGAGCGACTGAAGCAACTTAGTCTCTCGATTCTTCAACTTGTGAGCCTCATCGATAACGATGTATCGCCACGGGATCACATCCAGGTACTCAGCGTCTGCCATCAAGGTTTGATACGATGTCACCATCACGTTGAACTTGTAGATGCCACGCTTCTTGTACATTTCGCTAGGATAGTAAAACTCGTGCTCTCGAATAAATGCTCGGATGTCAGCACCACCCTCGGAATCATGGTACACGACGCAGTTCATCGACGTCCATGTTTCAATTTCTCGCTTCCAGTTTCCGAGAGTTGCAAGTGGGGCAATCACCAAGAACGGACCCCGAATGTGCTCCCGCTGACGCAAGTGCTCCAGAATGGATGTCGCCTGAACTGTCTTACCGAGACCCATCTCATCAGCAAGAATGCAGTTGCGGCGGTTGTACCAACAGAAGACCAACCAGTTCAGGCCTTCCAGCTGATAGGATCGCAACGTATTCTGGTTGTTGTACACTGGAGACTCCTGGTACTTGGCCCACGACGACGGATCTGGGCGAATATCCTCAAACATCGCTGGGTGAGCACCGTTGAGGATCGGTGGATGGTTGTGTCGATGGAAAGCCGCGATCTTACGATCGTCGGTGACATCCTCTTCCCATTCCCAACTACAGTCGACATAACTGAGGTCACGCCACTTCACCAAATACTTCTTGCCGCGCTTGAGAGGAGGCTTCTCGTCGTCACCAACTCCGTGGTTGTTGAACGGGTTAACTTCTTCAGGCTCTTCGACCTCCTTGACAGCAAGAATACGGTCAACCTCCAGGTACGATTCACTGAAGTAGGCACTGTAGTCTCGCTCTTCGCCAATGACCACGTTCTCGCGTGCTTGCTCCACTTCTCGGCTGTTCTTTTGCAAGTACCGTCGCATACGCATCACCGATCCGTGGCCGAACTCTTCCATATCACTCGTCGTGAGCCAGCTCAGGTGGAGGTATGAAACGTCCTTCCATTTGATCAAGAATTGCATAGTGATGTCTTTGTCGTCCGCACTTTCCTTGTAGAACCGAACACCAACGATCTTGTCAATCTGCGGACCCTTCGGTCCGACCGGCTCTTCCGCGGCAGCTGGTCTCTCGTCGCCACTGTCTTCGAAATCGGAGTCGTTTTCTTTTTCCACGTAAACTTTTGCTGCCTTTCCTGCATTACGCCCAGATCGTCGCGTGGGAACAGCTTCACGCACAGGTGCAGTGAAGTTGTCGTCACTGTCTTCATCGCTCTCGTCCGAGTACTGCTTCTTCTTGCCTTTCTTGCCCTTCGCACTTCGCTTCGCTTTCTTCACCGGTTTCACGACTGCCTGGGGTGCAAATGTCTTGCGCTTCTTGCGGTCGTCTTGAAGGGGCATAGGAGCTGCAGATTTGATCGCGCGAGCGAGCCATTCGTTAGAGATGGCGGTGCCAGTGGATACGTACTTGAAGACCATAATCTGGGCTCGAAGCTGCTCCTTCTGCTCGTTCGTGAATGCAGCCTTCAGAGATGGCCGGCGCACAGGAGCGGGGCGCTGGATCGGCTTCATATCCCGTGCACCCGATATCGCGACAGGAAGACCGGCACCTTGCTGTGCGTCAGGTCCAGCGCCCAGGCCTGTACCAGCAGGGTTCATGTACTGCTGTGCATTTGGCCCGTACGTTTGGTGAATGTAGCGGTTGTACACCATGGCTGCCTCTCGTTCTGTAGCAAGCACGCCAAGGCGACGGATGCCACCACCGTCGACATGGAGTTCGGCCGCCCAGCGACCTGGTGATAAATACCGGACACCCATATGCCACATACCCACTGTCGTCATCTCCGAATTGTCGAGACCTGCCGTTGAAGTCCGAAGACCACGGCGGAACCCATGGCGGTCGGGCCTGGATGACGTCACCACTGCGTTCCCTGGTCGCCGAAAGCGGAGAAGCACCGGTCGAATCGACTTCAGGCGGCCAACAACTGCCTGGAAATCCTCTGGGGTCTGGATCGGGAACCCGTCGACGCCAATGAGATCGTCTCCGACTCGAATCATGCCGCACGCCTCTGCTGGGCCGATCACACCGCCTTCCGGGCGCCGGAAACTCGTCACGGTCACACAGCCCATGCGCACGCTCATGTTCATGCACAGGCCGATCGAGCCCTTCTGAAGCAGCACGTCGTACTCGCTGGGCTGGTAAGGATTCCGCCAGCCGTGGGCGTTCAAGTCTTCGTCGTTGTCGACGGATGCGCGGAACAAATCGATCGCGAACGCAGCTGCGTGGGCGGGCGTCGTCAGGCTCTTCCCGTACGCCGTGAGCTTGGAGAGCATCGTCGGGTCCAACGCGTACGTCTGGTCGTCGACGCGCTGGGCGACCAGCGAGCGCGCCGAAAAGGGCGTCGACGTGAGCACCGGGTCGCGCGGCGCCTCGGCGACCGCCATCATCCCCGGCGTGGGCGCCGCGAGCGTCGGGTCGCCCGACGAGGTGGCCATCCCGGCCATGCCCATGGGGGCGCTCGTGCCCCATCCCACACTCGCTGCGACGGGGACGCTCTGGTTCCACTGGTCCTCAAACGACGTGGTCGTCGGGTCACTCGCGAGCGGTCCCTGGGGCTCGTAAAACGGCTGCTGTTGTTGTTGTTGCGGGGGCGCAGTCGGGTGGACAACCGGGTACGCCGGGTCGGGCTTGGTCGCGTCACTGCCGCTGTCCGGCAGCGCGGTCTGGGCCATGCGCGGGTCGCCCGCGAGCGGTCGGATGGGCGTCGGCACCGGCGCGACAAAGTTGGGCGACGCGTACGGAAACGTTGGCAACTCGCGGCGGTCGTCGTTGGTCGGCGCCTGGTCGTTGGTCGGCGCGGCGTCCTGCGGCGTGGGTTCCGCGGCGTCTCCGGCGTTGGCGTCGGTGGCCAGAGTCGGCGCGGCCTCCTCACGGGTGGGCTCGTCCTGGGTCTCGGTGGTGGCGTTTCCGTCGGCGACAGACTCGTCGCGACGAGGGGCAACCGCTTGTTCGCCAGAGTGATTGTCCGCGTTGGTGTCGTCGGCCTCGTTGGTCTCGTCGGCGACGGAATCGTTGGCGCTGGAATCGTTGGCCTCGTTGGCCTCGTCGGCGATGGAAACGTTCGCACTGGAATCGTGGGCGCTGGAATCGTTGGCATCGTTGGCGTTGGAAACGTTGTCATCGGTGTTGGCGTCGTTGTTGCTATCGCTGGCATCACGGTTGCTGTCGTTGGCATCGCTGTGGCTGTCGTTGGCGCCGTCGTCGGCGTCGTTCGATTCCTCGGGAGTCGTGGCATCGCCCGCCGCCGATCCGTTGGCCATTGGCGCGTCCGCCACTGGTCCGTTGGCGCGTTGGGGGTCTTCCTCGTGGTGCGCAGCTTCATCTTCTCCCTGTGGGGCGGCCGATGGTTTCGTGGGTGGATCGCTGCTGTTGTTGTTGTTGTTGTTGTTGGCGGCCGGTCCAACATCTGGGGACGGCGCCGCAGAATGTTCTTTAGGGTCACTGCCCTGTGCAGTGGCCGCGACCGGCGCGGCGACGTGGTCCGCGTCCATCCCAGTGATGCGTGTCACGTCCGCGACTGACCTGGGTTGCCGCTTCCCGGAAGCAGGCGGCGGAAGGGCTGTGCTGGTCGCCCGCGCTTTGTGCCTCGCGCTACAGTGACTCTCACGTGGGGGGTCCGAGCGCGGTGTTGGAGCGTGGGCTCTCCCCCCACACCTCGGGCCAACAAAAACAAACAAAAAACACAAAAGCAGTGCCAAACAGTCGGTCGGCTTTGGTCCCTCGTGCAGAAAGCCCGCGGACGGAGGAAAACGAGGTTTTTCTGGGTCACAACTGAGGTTAAAATGATGTTCTCCGAGGTTTTAGTGCAGGCGCGGGACGTGTTTTGAATTCCAACAAGGGACGATTCGGGACTGTTCGGGACCACGCTCCACCAGCTTTTGAGATTTCTTTTCTTCTTTTTTTCGGTCTTTGCTTGTTGGGGGCTGAACATGAGACAGGTTTGGACACGACGCGCCACAACGATGAGAGATCACATGGGGGGAGGGGAGGGGGGGATCCCTGACTGATCGCGGCCTCAACTTCCCAGAGGTGGACACGGACGTCTCAGTGGGGACGACCGACCGACGCGCAAAATGGGTGCACTTTTTTTTCTAGTACTACCCGGCGTCAAGTACTGGAGACGGCCAGATGATGGGAGAGGAGCCAGCCGTCAACAGGGTGGTCTCTGCTTTTTGACATGCACGAGAGAGATACCGTACAACGGAAGATGACAGGTAATAGCGCGTACTATTTTATATACCGAGCAGAGAGATAGAGAAGGATGTGGCGGCTACGCGCGCGAGTTCTTGTACTGCGGCTTGAGCTCGTAGCACGATTTGTTGGGGCCCTTGCGGTGGTACACGCAAATCTCCTTGAGCACCTCTTTGAGGAACGTCTATGTTCAAGTACATCCACAATCGGGTCAGTCGTCGACGCAGAGGGAACATCCTCCGGTCCATGCACCGCACCTCGGGTTGACGGCAGTGGTAGTTGAGCTCCTTGAGCGGCCAAAACTCGCGCTCCTCGAAGTGGTGGAAAACCGTGTTCTTGAGCTCGTCCTGGTCAACGCACAGTTGTCAGTGTCGAGGGACAAACATAGAAAAAAAATGAACGACCACCCGACGCACTTTGCTCATCTTGACCTTCTTGTCCGACTTGTCGAACGCCATCTTGGAGTCCACCGTGTCCTGTACAGCGAATGACCCAATCGCAGCGGGAGGAGAAAAAAAAGTGAGATGAGGCAACTGCTGACATATAGTAGCAACCACAACGCACCTCCTCAGCGTCGTCCTCGGTCTTTTCGATCGTGAACTGGATCTTGGCCTTCTTGACGGTTGGAAGCCCCTCGAGTTGTTGCGTGATGCTACCCAGTGGACAGTACGAAATCGAGTGAGCGGTCTGTCCCAACTGTTATGGATCGCAACGCACAAGTCACCTACCGCGGCTTGACCATGGCCTTGATCAGTCGCTGCTTGAGCACTTTGCTGTACTGATCGTTGCGCTGCGCCATGATCGTGCAGCTGTTCTTGACCGTGCCCTCGATGGCCATGCGGCCCGACCCATCCTGCGAGAACACGCGCAGCTTCAACGGCGTCTCGCCAATCTCAATGCGGTACTCGGTCTGCGCGCCCTCTTCCAGCGGCGCTGGGTTCACCGTCAACACGCCCTAGCGTCCCGCGCGACAAAAGTCAGTCAGTGGGGCCGGGTCTTCCCGAGTCCATCCCCCACAAATCGAAACCGACCGCACCTTGCGCTTGCCGAGCACGGCGCCTTTCTCGAGCTTGATCGAGCCCAGCATGAGCTCGCTCTCTGTGGAATACATCATTTTTCCCACCCTGTGAGAACTCCCCGCTACCCCCACCCAGGTGGAATGTGACCGACTCGCTCACCTTGGACGTTCTTCCATGCCGTGGCCAGCGCCGGCTACAAGCCCACACAGAGGCTGTTTCATCAGCAGCACGTCGCACCCACCCATCACGGAGGACGCGGACGCCGCGCACGCACCGGAACCTTGGCGAGGTACACCTCGCGGTCCTCGAAATCGAGGTGGAGCGGTTCGACCTGCTCGTCGATGTCGTCGAGATTGTTCATGGGTTTGTTTGTTGTTGTGTGGGGAAAACTGGCCAGAGAGGCGCAGCCACGGAGTTGCAAGAACGCATACCCTCTCATACTACATATCATACACTTACCCTTACTACGTAATATATGTTGGGCGACGTGACAAGCTCAACTTCGCCTCACAAAATGATCAGTCCGAGAAAACAACCATGGCGTCGCGCCGCCGCGCCGTGTCGGTGCTGCTGCTCAAGGCCGCCGACGCCAAGTACGAGGACGCGTTCCGAAGCGTCACGTCCGTTGATGGTGGTGTGGATGATGGTGGCCTAACGTTTGACGTCCACTTTGCGGACGTGCTGACCTTTGAGTACGTGAACGCCGCCGCGCTGCGCGACGTGCTGCTACGGCTCGACGACTTCAGCGCGCTGCTCGTGACGAGCCCGCGCGCGGGCATCGCCGTCAACAACGTGCTTGCGTCGCTAGCAGACGACGCACAGCGCGCGCGCGTGGTCGCGTCGCTTCGCGCGACCGCCGTCTTCTCCGTGGGCAAGGCCACGTCGCGCGAGCTCGAGTGTCTCGGCGTGGCGTGCCACGGCGACGACTGCGGCTCGGCCGAGGTCATGGCCGAGTACATCCATCAGGACGGCGTCATGCCCGCCTCGGCAGCCTCCAAGCCCGTGATGTTTCTCTGCGGCGACAAGCGACGCGACACGCTGCCCGAGAGCTTCCAGCAGCGCGGCAAGCCGCTCGTCGAGCTGTCGGTCTATCGCACATGCGCTGTCACCGACTTTGCCTTGCCGTTGGCGTGTCCCAACCCCGACTGGGTCGCATACTTTAGCCCAAGCGGTATCAAGGCCACGCGTACGCTGGATAAAGCGTGGGGCAGCGTCCGCAAAGCCGCGATCGGTACGTTTTGCTCGAGATCTTTCCCCACCCGTGGACGTCGATCTCAATAGTACATGTGTGCGTTGTTGAATATACTAGGCAAGACGACGGCTGCCGCGCTGGATAAAGTGGCCGAGGAGACCGGCGAGCCGCGTTGGGTCGCTGACGTCGTGGCCGTCCAGCCCACGGCCGAGTCGCTCGCCCTCGCGATCACCGACTTTGAACGCACAGTGCCGTCTTAAGATAAAACGCGGACAGGCTCTGCATTGCGTGCTGTACATATCCGTATCACCCATAGATAGATGCGTACGGAACCTAGAGATCGTGGCCACGGTCCAAACAAGCAAATCCCAACGTCACGTGTATTTGGCGCCCATTCGGTCGGTTTGTGTTCGCATGGGGAGGTCGCATTCGCCATGTACAGACCGGTGCGTCGGCGGCTGATCCATTTTAGTCGTGGTTGACGTTCTTGAACGCGACCTGTGCGCGGCGCTTGAGCTCCTGTTCCGACAAACACCGTTAGCCACCGCCATTCGCGGAAAGTGGGAAAATGGTCAAACGCACCGCGGCCCCCTCTCGTCGCGCGTTCCAGTCGGCCACGGGGCCCGTGATGATCTGGGCCGCGGCCACGACGACGCCGCCGGCGAACACGAACTGCAGGATTCCGTTCATTTTCCCCCTTTTTCGCTTCGTTCTGGAGCACCAAGTTTCGTTTCCGCCGGTCACGACGTGGGGTGCGGTGGCCGAGGCGTGGGGCATCTGTCCCTCGTAACAAAACCCCGAAACGAGGGACCATGCAGTATCGTACTGTATGTACTCTGAATAGTGGGCGCGTCATCTCGATGATGGAAAGGGGAAGAATTGATTGAGCTCGTCGGGGGAGGGAAAGAGTGGAGCCATGGCGTCGCCGGCGCTGACGCGAGCGCGCGCGCTGCTCACGGAGGCGCACATGTTGATGCGCTACGACTACGCCTGGTACGCCTTTGTGCGGGACGCGCTGGATCTATACGGCCAGTGGCTGACGCTTTGTCCACAGGAAAGACGCCGAGTTCCGCCGCGCCGAGACCCGTATGGTCGGCGTCGCGAGCCGCGTGCTGTACCTCCACGCGCTGTGGCGCACGCTCGCAGCCGTCGCTCCTCGTGACCCAGACGCGCGCACACGGGTACTGGTCGACGCGAACGGGTACGCGCCGTTCCGCGACGAGGTCGCGCGCGCGTGTGCGCTCATGGACTGCGACGTTGTCGACGCCATGGGAGACGACCGCGCCGACGTGCAGCTCGCGTTTGTGTACGTGTCACCCCATGGCGAAGAGCGCGTCGCGGACCAGTACGCGACCTTCAAGGCCGTCACGGCGTACCATACCGACCACAAGACGGACGCTGACGCGCGGCCGCTGTTTTGTTTCTTGCTGGGCGAGGCGGCGTTCCTGGATCCGCCGGCCGACGACGAGGCCGAGCGGTTGCGTGGGCTCAGCGGCTTTGCGATCTCGCAGCGGTTCACGCCGCTGCTCGAGAACGCTGCGTACACGTCGGTCGCGCACTTTGCAGTCGAGTACACGCCGCAGGTCGCGTCATCTCGGCCCGAGCGCATGAGCGATCTCATGAACCGCTTTGGCGTCATGGACCACAACGTCATGGAGCACGTCGAGAAGTGGGAGGTGTACGCGTTCAACGAGAGCGTGTTCCACCGCGACGCCACGCTCACGACCGCGAGCGACGACGAAGTGCGGTACTGGCTCGAGTTTGCGCATGGCAAGGCGTGCGATTCCTGCCACGAGTGGCGCGACAAGCTGCTGCGGTGTTCGCGCTGCGGCAGCGCGTGCTACTGCTCGCGTGAGTGCCAGAAGAGCGCGTGGAAGCTCCACAAGCAGCTCTGCGGCAAGTCCGCGGCCGAGATCAATGCCGCCCAAGACCCCGACGTCAGCCCTGCGCAAGCCTCCAATTGAACACACAAATCAAAATTACTTGTTGATACCTCATTGTCTTCATCCCGTGGTACTGTTGCCGCCACCGCGTGGTTTATTCTTTCGACTCTAATGATACGTTTCGCGGTGGAGTTAACACTCAGCAATCCTTGACGACATGGGTAGAAATGCAACGTCCTGCCTGCCTGCGGGATGCCCACGCTTCTCTGTGACTTGCAAGGCAAGGTTCAGGGACCAATTCTCTTCTTTGAGCGTGTTGACTTGCGTTTGAAGCTCATCCTGGGCATACATCATGCGCGTGTACAGTGCTTGTTGTTGCTCCATCGCCTCTTTTGAGAGGGATTCTTGTTCATTTGCGACTGCGAGTGCATGTGTGAGTGATTCCACCTGATTTCGTAGCAGGGCGACCTTCTGCTTGAGCTTGGTGATCTTGTCCTCTAGTCGTTTGCCCTTCTGCTGCCCTATGGACTTTGGGGTGTCCATAGCCGCGCCCAGATCGTCGAGATCATGCTGTCTCTGGGTGAACCGCTCATCTGAAGAGGAGGAAGACGAAGATGAGGACGAAGACACGGGGATGAGTTGCTGGGTGCGCCGATTGCGAAGCCGGCGCAACTCGAGGTCACGCTGCAAGAGCTCGGACGAATGGCGCTCCATCAGATCACGCACTCGCTGTTCGTAATCGCTCGCCAACTTTGCCTCCTGCTCCACAAGTTGTCGTGCTGCTTGCTGCTCGAGAGCATATGTGCGCTGCTCAAGTTCCTCGTTCACAGCTTGTTTATCCACCTTGAGTTGCTCTAAATCCGCCACGATAGCTTGTTTGTCCATCTCGAGCTTGTTGTTACAATCTTGTAGCACCGCAATCTGTTCTTCGCTGACTGCGCACTGCCTTTCAAGGCGATCGCTTTGTTCTCGCAACGTGACGAGAAGTGATGTGGATTGTTCAAGTTCAGACTTCTTGATTGCGGACTCAGACTCCAATGCCTTGAGCTCGAGACGCAAGCGCTGGACCTCTAAGGTCATCTCACGCTCGTTCTTCTGAGCTTCATCAAGTTGCTGCTTTCTTTCCGACATGAGGATGCGCAACTTCTTTTCTAGCTTCTGTTTCTCCTTGGTGGATGTGCTTTGAACTTCTTCGAGCTTGGCTTGTAGCAATGAAACTTGCTCTTCAGCTGATATTTTGGCGGTTTCTAGTGCCTCCAACTTGCCTCTTGCCTGGACGATTTCATTCTCTTGCATTCTAATTACATTCTCCAGCTCCGCAATCGTCGCCTCGAGAGATGTTAGCTGCGAGTTCTGCTTCAAGACAGTGCCTTGGCGTTCGTTGTCCAGCGCTTGTTTCAGCCCCAAGACCTCATCAGCCCAGGATTGTTCGGCCACGGCCAGACGATTTGCATATTGTTCAGAAGTTTTTTGCTCCACCTTCACTTGCTCTCGACAGGCTAATAGAGCAGCCTCCATAGCGCGTAGCTGATCATTCCACTTGGCTTTCTCGTCAATCCAATCAGCTTGAGTCTTTTTCCATTCGGACTGCTCTTTCGTCCATTGGGCAAAGCGTTCACTTGCGTTGCTGGAGTCACGACGCCATTGCTCCTTTTCTTTCTCCAAGGCTTCCTTATCCTTCATCAGACTCGCTTTCTCGTTCTGCCATTCGCTTGCTTTGTTGACCCAGTGAGCACTCTCAGCCTCCCATTCAGTCTTCGCATTAGCCCACCGCGTTTTTTGGTCCTCCCACATAATGCGCTCGGCCGCCCATCGGCTTTCTTTATCGCGAAACCTGTCAATTTCCACCGACAAAGTTCTCTGAAGTTCTGCTTTTGCGTCTTGGAGTTGCTTGACGCTGGCCTCGAGGTCACGAATCACGGCATCTTTGATATCAACGACAGCCTTTGCCTCTAGCATTGCTGTTTCCAATCGAGCGGAAAACTGTTGCAATAGTAAATGCTCGCTACTTGCCTTTTCGGGAGACTTCGCACTCACCCTCTGTCGCATTGATGCTTTCATTCCTTCTACTTGCACCTGGAGCGACTCTAATGTCTGCTCTGCGTTGTCGTACATGGACTGCATGTTCTGAAGTTGGATCTTCAAGCCTTCGTTTTCTTTATCCCTTGCCTTCAATTGCTTCTCATGCTCAATGACCTGGAAGCTCATCGTCTGACTGAGTTTTGATATCCGCTCTACGCACTTTTTCTTGACAGAAGCTTCGTGATGGAAAGACTTTTCGAGTTCTCGAAAGCGAACAGCAATACAGTCGAGCTTATCCAGCAGCGTCATTGTCTCCATGTTGTGCTTCGAGGACCCAGTAGCACTGAGGATGGTGTCAGCCCTTGTGTGCAAAGTCTGCATAGTTACCCCAGGGCTAGACGCGACCCCATCGCTTGAAACGTCAGTCCGGATGATTGGTGGCACATCGACAGACTTGGTGCTGGCGGACATCTTCACTGAGTGATAAGCTTGACGAAGTCTCTCGGAGAGGAGGTTTGATGCACTCTGGTCTCGCTTGGTAGGCGATCGAATGCTCGAAACAGATGATCTGAGGTATAAGACCAACAATGTCAATTCGTCACACAAGGGGGGAGCCCAAAAAATACAGTCAGAATGCAACGCACACTGGTGAGCCCAAAAACATAAGGACTCCGTCTTGGTCTTCGGGCTCGTCGACGATATCATGGAGATTTGTGAAAGACGGTGCTGTTGACAACGATTCCACTCTGCAGGGCTGCACAACACTTCTGATTTCTTTTGCTTTGCAGGCGTACAGCAATGCCTGAATTGCCTGTCAAAACAACCTGCATGAGAACTTTCTGACGAAGGTAACGACCACAACTCTGACCACTTACCAGTTGCTGCTTCTTCGTTGACGATTGAATCGTGACGATATGAAAAGTGGACGAAACATTTCCGACAAATTCTCCGCACCATTCACTCAGTATTCCATTCACTGGATATTGAGCCTCAGTGAACGGAGATGATGCCTCAATTTCGCGGGGACCGCCCACGCTCATTGGTTCAATGATGCTGTTGCCGTTGATGTCGACAAAGCAAAGTCGAGTGCGGCGCATGGCTTTGGACGTATCTCGGCTCTCCACATACAGAACACACACAAAGTCGGTGGCTTTCATGTGTTCAGCGCTCTTCTCAAGGGCGTGTTTGTATGCCCGTGCTGCCTCGTCAACGTTCGACACACGCAAAGCACGGTCCAAGAACGCGTTGTCGCGGGTCGACGACGAGTCGGCCGGATCACGTTCAAATGGCTGACCGGTAAACGCATCCAGTAAAGACCCACTATCTTGTACTTTGTCGACATGCGTGTATCCTGCTACCAGCAGCACTTGCCACTCGTCGTATGCTGTAAACCACGCGCGTCAGGTTCGTCAAAGAGTTATCACTTTCGTGAAACACACAAACGGATCCACGCACCAGAAACCACTCCAAACGCCCGCTCGATCGCAAGCTGAATTAGCCCCTTCTCGTTGTTATTGTCGGGCTCGCTGCCGTGCATGGAGAAGGATTTGCCGGTATGAGCGGCACCCGTGGCCACCACGGTCATCGCCGTTCCGTCCTGGACGGCTCGCGCCACGGCGCCATCCAGAGACTGCGCAAAGATCTGTGCATTCGTGTGGCGGTCGTCAAAGACTTGCTCAAAGCTGATACTCGCGACACCGGGCGACAGATCGCTGTGCTCCAAGCGCACGCTCGTGGCGCTCGTGCGGCGTACGCCGACGCCGCTTCGTAAGGGCGATCGTGCATCGCCCGTATCTCCGAATCCACTGGAGCGATCGGCCTCGCAGTCGCGCAATCGGATCAGCACATGTGCATTCTCCATATTGAAGTTGTCCCAGCCTCGTTCGCGTCTTCCTACCCCGTCATATACCGGCCCACCACCACCTTGCTTTCCCCTTCAGCCGTTCCACGAGCGCAGGAGGAGGAAACTTTTCAGGGGAAACCCTCTGCAAAAGTTCCATGGACCTACACTCCTCCCATCACCTAACACAGGATTTTCGTGTAGTCCACAAATGTTGACCTAACTTTTTGTGGGCCACATGGATTACACACCACGTTGCGTGGCACTAGCTGTTGATAAGTCGGTGGCGCGAGATGTACCTTTGTTTTCGCCACCTTTCCTCCCACGGCGAGGGCAATGTGACAAGCGCCGGGCCCCAAAGCGTCAACAAAAAGGGACCAAGGCAGAGAGAGAGAGAAAGAGAAAGAAGGGCTGCACTTCCCAAGTCGCCACTCCGTTCGACCACCCCCCATCTCACTCGCAGTATCAGTATGTTTGGCCTCTTGGGACGCGCGTACCACACGTACAAGGTGGAGTTCGGGCTCACGATGCTCAGCTCGGTCGAGGTCACGATCACGAGTGCGTTCTCTCTCTCTCTCTCTCCGTCGTCCTCGCGATTTGTTTATGCGGACCCACTGACGCTTCCACGTGTGATATACTGTAGACGCCTTCTTCCTTCTCATCCTGAGCGTCACGGGCTACTCGATCTACAACGTCACGAGCGCCGTCGCGGGCTTCCTCACGGCGTAAACTGCGCCGTCGCCTCGCGCGCTGTCGAGCCGATCGTGCGCTCTTGCCTGGATCGCAGCGGGATCTGTGGCGTATGTATTCTCTCACCTCCCGACTGCTCTTTTTTTTGGGCGACAATAGACTGGATTTTATTTTTCTCGAACGCTTGGAGCCCCATGGAGGGCTTGCTGGGCATGCTCTCATTTCCACTGGTGGCGCCATCTTTTTACCAAAATAGGGACGACGAAATATGCGATTTGGTCGAGTCCGCTTGGAGTGTGCGAGTCTATAATTACCGCGTGGCGGGCGGCGTGCGAGTGTCAGCAACGTCCGGCGGTTTGCGTGAGGGCAAGCCCGCCGGCGCTCCCCGCCATCCTCCGGCGTGACACAAGAAGAACAGGCCACGACAAAGGCAGGTCAAGGCTTCCAACGTCACCATGGACGACGTCGATGACTTTGAGTGTGACGACTTCGACAGTACGTTGACTTTCCCTTGTCGTTGGCCAACGTAGACATGGAGTTTGATTGGAATGGTTGTGCACGATGACAGAGACGCTCAAGGTGATCGTCGTGGGGAACGGTAATGTAGGCAAGACGAGCATGACGACGCGGTATGCGAAAGGGAGGTACACGGGCAACTACAAGAAGACCATCGGCGTTGACTTCATGGAGAAGCGGCTCGAGCTGCGCGACCTGGGCGAGACCGTGAACCTCATGATCTGGGACACAGCCGGACAAGAAGAGTTCGGCGCACTCACGAGCCGCTACTACAAGGGCGCTGGTGCCGTGATCTACGTCTTTTCCACGACCGACCGCGCATCGTTTGACGAACTCCCTAGGTGGCAGCGTAAGGTCGAGGAAGAGTGCGGCCGCATCTCCCAAGTGCTCGTGCAGAACAAGATCGATCTCATCGACGACGCCGCAATGTCGCGCCGCGAGGTCGAAGACATGGCCGACGATATGGGCATTCGCCTCTTCCGCTCGTGCGTGCAGGACAACGTGAATGTCAAAGAGGTCTTTGAGTACCTATGCCGCCAATACCTCAAGTATGGGACCAAGGGCGGCAGCGACGAGCCACTCCAGGCAGTGGCTGATATCACAGCGCTCAGCGAAGCTGCAGCTGTGGCGGCCTTGAAGGGCTCACAGCCTTCGCCCTCATACGAACGTCGATCACGAGGTGCCCGTGATATGTCGGATGCATCCGACGCGGGTTCGACTAAATCTGAAGAACGCGGACGGCGTTCGTCCTCGTCGCCAGCACCGTCCCCTGGTGCTCCAAAACGTGCTACAAGAGATCGCGGGCGAGGTGGGCGCGAGCACACGCAAGACGACGCGCGTGATATGGGTCGGCACGACCGTAGGGAGCTTGAGGAACGAGCGTCTAGAAAAAATCGCAATAATGAGTACTACGACGATGAAGACGAGGAAAGCGATGACCGTCGTGGTACTAAAAGCGGGGAGTCTCGGCGTGAAGATCACCAACTAGGCTGGGACGAGGACGATCGCGATCGTGACCGAGTTCGAGGAGGCAGGCGCGATAATCGAACGGGTGGAGATCGTGACCGTGACCGACCGAGGGATCGTGAGCGAGCGGTAGAAGTGGATCGTGGTGATCGAAGCCGCAATCATGACCGGGACCGAGACGTGGATCGTGAGAGAGGACGTGATCGTGACCGAGACCACGACATGGATCGTGATCGCATCCGTGAGCGTGAACGTGAGCGTGATCGTGACCGCGATCGCGAACGTGACCGTGAGCGTCCACGAGACCGTGACCGAGACCGTGACAGGGACATGGACACGGGTAGGGAACGTGACCGAGACCGTCATCGCGATCGTGATGATCGTGATGACCGTCATGGTCGCGGCGGCTGGGATGATCGTAATGGTCGGGATGATCGCAACGGTCGTGACCGGACTCGTGATCGCGAACGTGATCGCGAGTCTCGGCGTGTTGACGATCGAGGAAGGGATGGAGATCGTAAACGAGACTCACAAACGTCAAAAGATCACGAAGATGACCGAACACGAGGGCAAGGTCGTGTTGGAGAGAATCGAGATCCCTCCGAGAACTACGATTCCAGCGACATCGAGTCCAACCGAGGCGGTCTTAATCAGAAACAGCCAGGCGATAAGGAGCGAGAGCAGCGAAGCAATGTCAAAGACACCGATGCAAAGCTTGACGTTCGGAAAGCCAAGGAAAAAGACAATTCCCCTGCAAAAGAAGCTTCTGTGCGTGATGGTGAGCCCGACGCAGGTGCGCCTTCACCCCCATCCCATTCACAGGATGTCGAAGGCAACACGCGTGAGACCCGCCAATCACGGTCAATGCGTGAGTCCGAACAAGGTACAACAAAGGACAAGAAAAGCACGAGCTCTCCTCCCAGCGAGAAGAATTCGGAGCACCAGCCCAAGAGACAATTTGACAAGGCAACGCTTCGGGCACAGCTGCGAGAGGGCCAAGACGACTCGGAGGAAGAAAGTGAAGCTGCACCTGGTGGTTACGGAGCTGGAGTCAAGACCAGCACAGCCGCATCAGATACTTCACGCGTGCAGCCGAGCAAGCGGCGAACAAACGGGAAGAAAACAAACCCTCTCTTGCACAAGATGAGCAAGCTCGTGTACGGCTAGCCACCTATCGGTTCCCTCTATGCCGCTTACGATTTGAAATACGTATTTACTTTGATTTGCAGCGTTGATATAAAAATAAAAGCTTGCCATGATGAGATTCGGGTTTGTTCCGAGCGATAGTGTATGACTCGATTCCCATGAGAGCTGGTTTTGCAGGCCACAAGCTGACCGGAAAGTTACCGTGAGATACATGGTAGTGAAGCGTGGCTACCATGGATCCCGAAGCCAGCAGCATAGGCACGCTGACCATAGCGGAGCGACTGCAGCTCATGATCACAAACCCGCAACGACGCCAGCGCGGACAGGTACCGGAAGACCAAGTGCAGCGCGCGCTACAATTCCAGCGCGAGTACGTCCCCTCGACGATCGACTACAACGTGCGTGGTGTCTCGGACTGCTCGGAGAGCCTCGAACGTTTGCGCCATGAAAAGCGCGAGGCCTGCGAGTTCCGCGAAATGGCCTGGGAGGACCATATCGCGACGACCATCCGCGACGAAGAAATCCGAGTCGCGACCGCCAAGGCCAAGAAGCTCGCGCAGGAGACAGGCCTCCTCGCGCAACTCAAGACCGACAAAGACAAGTGGAACATGGCGGTCGATCTCAAGCTGATCGAGTATCTCAAGACCACGCTGTCTGTCGCGGACCCCGCTGTACGAAACGAGTATTTTGCCAGCCGGAACGGGTCCGGGCAAACGCCGCTGCATCGCGCCGTCAAGGCCAAGGATGCGAGGCTCGTGGAGTTGCTGCTGGAGCTCGGTGCAGACCTCACGGCATGTGACGAAGCCGCACGATCGGCTTTCTATCTCGCAGCGGACACGGGGCAAACGGATCTCTTTCGACTGTTTGTTGCCAGATGTCTTCCGGCGGCTCGTTCGGCACTCGTACAGGTCGATAACACGGGCATGTCACTGCTCCACGTCGCGGCCTGGCGTGGAAACCATGGGATCATGCGCACACTCCTCAAGTCACTTGAGATCGTCAAACTGTGGACCATACTGAACCTTCCCAACAAGAAAGATGGTGCGACGGCGCTACACCTCGCGGCGCAACACGGCCATGAACAGTGCCTGCGATTGCTGCTGGAAACAAAGGGCATCCGCACGGATTTGCGTAACGCGCGAGGGTCCAACGCACTCCATCTCGTCCTCGAGCAAGCGTTCAATATTGACAGTCTCGTCAAGGTTTTCATTGATACCGTTGGCAGTGACGAGGCCTCGTCGGATCTTTTCGACAGTGTCGACGATCACTCGGGCCACAATGGCCTGCATACGGCGATCATCAAGAATTACCGCGACGTCGCACTCGCGCTGATCCACTCCAATCGAGTGGCGCTCAACTCGTCCACGCGAGAAGGCGGGTGGAGTGCGCTCCATTTGGCGGTCATGACAGAAGAGATTGAGATCGTGAAAGCACTCTTGGAAGCCGGCGCAATGGTCGATAGCGTCGACATGGATGGGCAGACCGCACTATTACAGGCATGTCTCGGTGGCCAGTTAGAGATCGTGCGCGTTTTGCTCCTTGCGGGCGCAAACCCGGCACATCAGAACAAGCAAGGCCACAGTCCACTCCATTACTTGTCGGCGTTTTGCCGAGATCGCTCGCTGCTGGTTGACGTCATCCTCCGAGGCGCCGACGTGAACGCCAAGTCGCTCAAGCTCAACACACCGATGCATTTTGCAGCCATGAATGGCAACGAGATCGCGACAGAGGTGCTACTGGAGCACGGTGCGAGTGCGAGTGCGATCAACGAAGACAAGCGCAGTGTCGTGTATCTTGCAAAGAAATGGCGCCATCGCGCCGTGGAGGATTTGATCAAGCCACCGGAGGAGAAAGAGCCCGCGGACGGTGCCGGTGCGCGCGCCAATTCAGGAGATAGTGGCGGCCACAGCCGATCCGGACAGTTCGGAGCGCCGGGCGGGCGCCGAGCAGCGCCCTTTACGACCAGCTCCACTTATCATAGCAGTCCAAGTTCGAGCCACCACAGCGGCCGGATGCGCACACCCATGACGACGCGGTCTGAAGATTCGGACGCCGAGTCCATGTACAGCTTCGAGGACGAGGAGATCTTGGAGCCATCGACGCCGTGGCCAATTGCATCTCGTGCTGTGTCTCGTGGCAACAACCGAGGAGCAGGATTTGAGCAACCGCGGCGAGCGCCCGTGCGATCGTTTGGCGAGTTGCGGCGGCGCTTCATGGAGCCATCCGAACCGGAGCGCGCGCCGCTCAAGCCCGTGGTACTCGCCCATCAAAAGCACCACCACGCTGCCGAGCTACGCGCCGCGCGTGATCTGCTAGATGCACCACCCACGCTCACGAACGCACAGCTCACGCGGTTCACGCGCCGGCTTCTCACGGGGCCGGTCCACTTTCCGTGGGAGATGACCGTCCCCACGCTCGACGCCGCCGCGACGAGCGACTCGGGCCTGCAGCGCAAGCTCAAGCCCAGCGTGCGCACCCATATCGGACTGCTGCGCGACCATCTCACGCACGCGCAGCACCTCAGCTGGCCGCGGTACGCTAACCAGCGGGTCTTCCGCAAGGACGACTCCCTCCCGGGCTGAGATTTCCCCCAAATGGCTACACTTGGCTGTCTGTGGCGCCATAACCTCAAAACCTCACGATCCAACAAAATGTATCATTGAGGTTTTACTGTGGATAGCTTTTGCACCCCAAAATGGAAACATCACCACCATCAAGAAGGGAAACATCGCCAAGGGCAACATGTGAGGAGGGGGGAGGAAAAAGATCGCGGCGTCCCCTCGCTCCCCACCCCTTTGGTCTGCGGCGCGTGTGACGCGGCCCCAAGCACGCGACGGTTTGGCGTCCAATGGCCGTCGCCGCGCCGATCGCCGTGGATTTTGACGCCCCCCAAAATGTGGAAAGATCGCCCTGTCGAGCATGGCGTCGAAAGCTTTTTCTTTGCTTTTCTCTGAGTGGTCGAGGAAAAACCGCGACGGGTCGGCTCGGAGAGTGGCGCCCGCGATCTTTGGCGTGAGCGGCTGTGGTGACCCGCGAGGCGACGCACGGGTGCGACGCTTGGGGACGGCACCGGAGACGGCGAGGCGACCCCTCCAGCCCTCCTCGGACGCTTCGCACGCAATGGGGGCCGTCCATCAACGAGATGACTGGAAGATTGTATCTCGCAGGGCGGCCAAGCGGTCGGATATGAGCGGTGGACAGCGCTCTCAGGCAGTCGGCGCCGTCCTGCGGGCAGGCGCGCCCATCGGGATCGTCGGCTCTCGGCCACCCACACGGGAGGCCATCGTTCCTTGAACGGGCTCCCCCACGCGTGCGCGCGCGGCTTGATCCACAAGCCTCATTGTTCGATTCCCGCTGGCGAGCGCAAGTCTTCTCGGCAGTACGGCACGGTGCCACCGCAGTGGCACACGGACACGATCGACGATGAAGACCCCCACCCAGTACGGGAGCGAGAATGAGGAGACGTCGTTCATTCGACGCATCGCCGCGCCGGACCGCGCGAACGCCAAGCGCAAGCAGAAGAAGCGCATGGCCGTTGTTGGTGCCACGGTCGGGTTGATGGCCGCCACGGCCGTCGTTGGCTATGCTGCCATGCGTCAGGGGGGCATGACGCCCTCGACGGTCGCGACCGAGCAACTCGGTGCCACGGTGCAGGCCCAGTACGACGACGACGAAGTTGACGACGACGACACTATCTACCCGTCGTTCAACGAGCTCGACGCGAGCAACAACGGGGTTGTGGAGAGGGATGAATACTTCCAGTGGCTCGAGAAGAAGCTCAACAGCGACTTGGCGACGGTCGACGCGGCCGACATCCCTCAGAGCAAGAAGGATGAATTCGTCTCCATCATCGAGTCCAACTACGACATCCAAGGTCCGTGCGGCAAGCGCGCGTTCAACAAGGTGAGATCCTGCCGCTTTGGTTTGATAATCGTGTGGTACTTGTTCTGACTTTACCCCACTGGGACTTCGTAGATGAAAAACAAGAAGCTTCTCGTGACGGAGAAGAATTATGACATCCTTCTGTACGCTCTCGATGAGTTCTGTCACACCCAACCAATTCACCTTGCGAGGGACATTCCGAAGTACACGCCAGCCCCAGCGCCACCACCGCAGCAGCTGACGGTTACCGAAGAGAAGGAAGTCCAGCAGCAGGTTGAGGAGGCAATCGAGAAGGCTGAGGAAAACAATGGTGCCCAATCGCTCACAGCCTCCCAGGAGAACAAAATCGAAGAGGAAGTTCGCCAGGACTACGTCGAGGAGAAGAAGGAGGAGGTTCCACTCACTCGCTCAGAGGAGAACGAAGTCCAGCAGCAGGTTGAAGAGGCCATCGAGAAGGCTGAGGACCAAAATGGCGGCCAATCCCTCACAGCCTCACAGGAAAACAAAATTGAAGAGGAGGTTCGCGAGGACTTCATTGAGGACAAGAAGGAGGAGGAGACGCTCACCTACACGGAGGAGAAGGAGGTCCAGGAGCAGGTCGAGGACGCGATCCAGGATGCCGTGGAGGATAACGGTGGCGAGCCGCTGTCGGACTACCAGGA
>JAADVT010000522.1:0-23079 GCA_023335895.1 Pythium rishiriense
GGGGGGGGGGGGGACCTACCGATCCACCCACGCACGTTGAAGGCAGACTGTTTCGAGAGAGTCTCCTCCCACAGCGTGTCAAGGTGTCCCTTCACGAGATTCTCCCGTCGCCGGTCGAATCTCCCAAGACCGTCGGTGTCACAGACGCGATGGAGGATCGTCACCCGCCCTTGGGGTCGACGTAGAACATCGAGTCTTTGCTCACAGTGCGCTGCGCATGGCGCTGGGGCGAGTCCAAGAGCGCTTTGCCCTGGTTCTCGAGCCGGTGGAGCTGCCGGTGCTGGTCGTCAAACACCCGCGCGAGGTGCTCGCCGTGGTGGAGCGCCTTGTGGGCGATGCGTAGGCTGTCTTGCTGGACGGCCACGGCGTCCTGGTGGCGCGCGTACGCGTCGATGCGGCTGATGTGGGCGAGCAGAGTCGCGGCCTTGACCTGCGCTCGCTGGGCTCGCCGTTGCTTATCGTACTCAAACGATAGGCGGTCGTCGCCCATGGACTCGTACCGTGTCGGACTCGACGACTCGATCGACACAGTCTGCTCGGCCAGCGGCGCAAGGCGGCGAGACGGCGAGTGCACGGGCGAGTTGCCCAGCACGACGCTCGGTTCGTGGTTTGTGACCATCTCTCGCTTCGTGAGTGGGGAGAGCTTGAGTGGACTGGACGAGGAGCCCACGGCTTCAGGATTGGCTACGTCCAGAAGCCGCGCCGCATGGTCGCGGATCTTCTCGAGGTACCTTTGGTGGCGGAAGATGATGTCGTGCTCGTCGGGGAGCGTTGGTAGGAGTGGTTCGGCGAAGTGGAGTTGCTGCACGAACGTTTTGTAATGAATCTGGTCTTGTGTCGGGTCGTACCGAGTGAGCAGCTTGTGGATTTCCTGCTCCGAGAGGCCGAAGTGGCGATGCTGGAGTCCCGCCACTATGCTTGCACGTGGCAAGAACCCCGTGTCCTTGTGGTCGTGTTGCTTGAGCGCTGCGAGAATCACCGACGACTTGGAGCCAGCGCCAATGGGACTTCGATACCAGGATTCGTCCTTGAACGACTTTCGATCGTGCTAACGTTGCCAGAAGTAATCACGAGAAGGTAAGATGTGGCTACATCGGACATTAGCGGGGTGATCATCGTGGTAGTGCGAATACCTGGACATGCTCGATATTCTCAGCTAGCACGGCCTACACGAGACAACACTAAATTATTCAGTCTCCAAGTGCCTGTGCGCCCCAGGTGGTTCGATCATACCTCGGGGGTGGCTTGTTCGACCCTGTCGAGCTTCACGTTCTGGAGCCCTTCGAGGGACCGCGGTACAGGTTCCAGATCGATTTTCCATTTGGCGCGAAGCTGGCGCTTTCGCGTTGGCGAGTGGAATGACGGTGATCCACCAGTGTTGCTGCTAAAATGATCACATGGAGGCAGCAGCGACGCTCCGTGGTGTTCGTGCTTGTGTGGGGAAGGCAAGTTGGTCTGGCCGACATACCCGCGCCGTTGGTGGCGCCCCATCGTGTCTCCAGATTCTCCGCAGCTACTGCGTCGCGAGCCCACCCAGACACCTGGGAAGAACCCGTTCGGACCGGCTCGGGCGCTTGGCAACGCTCTCCAATAACCAGACCTGGTTGTTTTCCTCCGATCATAAGGTACCGAAGGACTCTGACACCGCAAATAGATCACTTGATGCTGAGATCTCGGGCAGCTCCCCGCCCACTGTGGATTGTTTATGTGCGACGTCGCGACCAGCACGAGGTTGAAGCAAGAGGATGCGCGACCCGAGGGGTCATGACTGAGATTCTCGTGCTGGTCCGTTGTCGTCGGCGGGAGACCCCTTGCTACAAAAAAAAAAAACTACGGGAAAATGCACCATACTACAGCATCATGCCGAAATGCAGTCAGTGATGAATCATGAACATTCAAGCAAATGACACCCGCGCTTCTCTTCATCTGGTGTATTCCACTACTGGTATGAGAAAATAACGCGATGGCATTAACCTTCCAGCGGCCTACAGCACCTTGATGACGACCTTGCCCACGGCGCGGCGCGACTTGACGCGCGCGACGCCCTCGAGCACCTTCTCGAACGGTACCACCGAGTCCACGACCGTCTGGAGCTTGCCTTCTTCAAACAGCTTGGTGATCGTCGCGAGGTCCCGTCCATTCGGGATGCAAAGCACGCCGCCGTGGTTCGTCGCGCCAAATTGCGACGGGATGGGGTTCTGCACACCGTGGAGAGTAACGAACTCACCCGTGTTCTTCTTGAGCACGGTCTGGGCGCCCTCGTTCCAAGCATTCGGCTCGTAGCCACAATCGTAGATAATGTCAATCGAGTGCGGTTCGATCACGTCCACCCACTTCTGGGTACGGTAGTCGATGACGACATCGGCGCCAAGCGACTTGAGCAGCGGCTCGTTCTTGGTGCTACCGGTGACCGTGACATGGGCACCGGCGAGCTTGGCGAACTGGATCGCGAACATCCCCGTCGCACCGCTGCCGCCAAAGATCAGTACCCGTTGGTTGGCGCCGGCCTTGAGCTGCGTGTACTCGTAGAAGGCCTGGTAGCTGGTGAGCGCGACGAGCGGGACGCTGGCGGCCTGGTCAAAGTCGAGGTTCTTGGGCTTGTGGGCGAGGAGCTGCTGGTCGAGCTCGACGTATTCGGCGGCCGAGCCACGCGACGTGATCGCCGTCATGGCGTAGACCTCGTCGCCGACCTTGAGGTGGCGCGGGTGGACACCAGGGCCGACCTCCACGACCGTGCCGGCGACATCAAAACCGAATCGGTAGGGCTTGTCGGGCGAGGGCGAGCCACCCGTGAAGGACGGACCGGCGACTTCGACCATCTTGTAGTCGACCGGGTTGAGCGCGGCGCTGTGGACCTTGACACGCACGCGCTGGGCCGGCAGCGGCTCGGCCTTGACCTCGGTGATGCGGAGCTGCTCTTCGGTGGCGCCGTACGACGCGTACGTGTAGGCCTTGTAGGTAGCGGGCACGGAGGAGGCCATGGTTAGAGTGTATTACTGTCGGGAGCTTTTGGTAAGTGACGGAGAATTGTGGAATGCGGAAGGCTCCGATCTTGTCCGCGCGTCGCAGTCGAAGTTTACGTGATCCGCTTGATGGTTGGCGTGAGTCCAACTTGTCCCAATTATTGCGATCTTGGTCATGGGGAATGCTGAGGCGCTCCCATACGCCACATGCGACTGTTGACGAATCGAGGCGCCGCCCCTGGCGAAGTGGGTGGGACCACAGATGAAAAGACTTCAACGTCTGTGTGGTCGAGAGTTATGGGGCCTGTGAGTCGCCGGAGGAACGGGTAGTTTGTTGTATCCACTTAGCGAGAGGAACTATCGTGAATCGTACTGGAGTCGGTGCTTTACGCTTGTCAGGAACCACGCGTGTATCGTTGCCTTGTCAGAGAGAGCTCAGAGCACTTTTACAACAGCCTTGCCCACACCAGGGCGTGACTTGACGCGTGCTACGCCCTCCAACGCCTTTTCGAACGGCCCCACCGAGTCCACGATCGCTCTCGACTTGCCCTGCTCAAACAGCTTGGCTTGGTGGTCGTCGCGAGGTCCCGCCCAGATGGGAAACACAGAACGCGACGGTGGTTCTTCGCGCCAAACGGCGACGGAATCGCATTAGTCAAGGCCTACAACGGCGTTGTGGACCTTGATGCGGACACGCTAGGCCGGCAGCGGCTCGGCCTTGATTCCAGTGATCTTGATCTGGTCTTCAGCGGCGCTGTACGCCGCGTACGTGTTGGCCTTGTAGGTGCTGGGTACGAGGGAGGCCATGGTGTTCATGTGAAATCGCGCGAAGGTATGTGGTGTGTGCGTGGTGAATCGCAGAATGAGAAAGATCAATGAGCATCCGCCTGGACCGATTTCGATCTCGTAGGATCAACGAGGTACCCTATCTGTCGCTGCCGTCTTCAAGCTTTGGTCGTGTGAACTCAACCCGTTGGTGGAATGATGGTGATCGAAGTTTTGAGCACGCCGATTACGTCGTCATCGGAGATCTTCTGAAGGACATGGCGTCGGCTTCAACATCGTTTCGAGAGTGAGAGCTTTTGGTCGCTTCCAGTCGTCAGTTCCTACATTGCGTGTAAGTGGGAGACATCCCTCGGAAATTCGGATCCAACCGAGTCCTCCTCGTGCTATCTTGCTGACCGAGGCCTCGCAACCGCCGTGGGAGCGGTACGTTTGTTGGCGGCACGATTGCGTGCCCCCACGCAGTCACAGGATTGCGTACTGTTGATGTTGAAGAGAGGAAAAACAGCGTGCATCGGTCAAGAAATGGGAGCCCGGCCACCGTGGCACTGAACATTTAGAGGCACGCTGATTGGGTCGGCACAAGCGATCCATCTCTCACAGTGTGACCCATACACTCGACACTGACGTGTCGAGTCACGAGTATTGAAACACACCTTTTGTCAATACGTAGTACGACCATTATGAACTCTCCGTCTACATCCTGTCAATCTAAATGGCAAAAGAAATACGTGCTTGACATCATTTGGTGAAATTATACTCTGCCTTTCGATCCTTTCGGTCTGCTACAGGCTTGAAAAGGTCCGGGAAACCATCTTGTCAGGCTACCGCTTACAGCACCTTCACGACGACCTTGCCCACGGCGCGGCGCGACTTGACGCGCGCGACGCCCTCCAACGCCTTCTCGAACGGCACCACCGAGTCCACGATCGCCTTCAACTTGCCCTGCTCAAAGAGCTTGGCGATTTCTGCGAGGTGCAACGCCGTCGGGAACACGAGCACGCCGCCGTGGTTCTTGGCACCAAACTGCGACGGGATGGCATCCTTCACGCCCAGCAACGTCAGGTACTCACCCGTGTTCTTCTTCAGCACGGTCTGGGCGCCCTCATTCCACGCGTTCGGCTCAAAGCCACAATCGTAGATAATGTCGATCGAGTGCGGTTCGATCACGTCCACCCACTTCTGAGTACGGTAGTCAATAACGACATCGGCGCCAAGCGACTTGAGCAGCGGCTCGTTCTTGGTGCTACCCGTGACCGTGACGTGCGCGCCAGCGAGCTTGGCGAACTGGATCGCGTACAGACCCGTGGCGCCACTGCCGCCCAAAATGAGCACGCGCTGGTTAGCGCCGGCCTTGAGCTGCGTGTACTCGTAGAAGGCCTGGTAGCTGGTGAGCGCGACGAGCGGGACGCTGGCGGCCTGGTCAAAGTCGAGGTTCTTGGGTTTGAGCGCGACGTACTGCTGGTCGATCTCGAGGTATTCGGCGACGGATCCGCATCCCGTGAAGGCGGTCATGGCGTAGACCTCGTCGCCGACCTTGAGGTGGCGCGGGTGGACACCAGGGCCGACCTGGGCGATCGTTCCTGCCACGTCAAAGCCAAATCGGTAGGGCTTGTCGGCCGTGGGTGTGCCAGCCGTGAGCGCAACGCCAGCGACCTCAACGAGCTTGTAGTCGACCGGGTTGAGCGCGGCGCTGTGGACCTTGATGCGCACGCGCTGGGCCGGCAGCGGCTCGGCCTTGACCTCGCGGATCTTGACCTGTTCGTCGGCAGACCCGTAGGCTTCGTAGGTGTAGGCCTTGTAAGTAGCGGGCACAGTGGAGGCCATGGTGGTCGATGGAGGGGACTGATGCGCGCGATGGAGAATTGCGTTGTGCGCGGCTGCGGTTGTTGCGCGGAGTCATGCCAGGCAGAAGCCCCACGACTCGTGGGGCTTGGAGGATCTCGTTTGGCACACGGAGGAGGAGCTCCTCAACGTTTTGGATCGCGTTTATGGAATCAGCATGCCGGTGAAAAGTTTTGGGTAGCCGTCGTTTACGTAACCGACAGGGGTCGACCACAAAGGAGGTTTGTACCGGTACAATGATACACAGAAGTCTTCAACACTCTCACCTGCGCTTAGGATCAAATTTATGTGGTATCTGATACTTTTTCCATATTAAATATATGCTAATCAAATGAGCCAAAAGTCTTGGACCAAAGGTCGGACTTCAACGTCGGCCATCGAATGTTCTCCTGCCTTCGTCCACGACTCCGCCCAATGGCCACGACGGAAGGGGCTCGCGTCACCACCGAGTCGCCCATGGTCTCCTTGGCCTCACCATCCTTGGACGCCCATTATCGACGGTGCTCACTGTGTCCAGGGCCAATCTCTCACTCGGTGTGTATGTGGACGACCCGTGGACACGTGATCCGAACGCTGAGGCAACATGCTGAGCAACCGAGCCCACAGCGTAGGCACGTTTAGTGGTGCGTGGAGCTCACCGACCCTTGGACCACAGGTGAATCTGTGTCGGATTCGCCATTGAGTGGTGCGTAACGCCTCCCTGGGAAGTTGTTGAAGTGGCCATTCCACAGGTTACCACCGTTTCCACCTGTCTGGTGAAGCGAACATGATGAGGTTCTCTCCGATGATCTCTTGGAGTTGGCATCTCACTGAAGGGCTCACGGATGTGGGCAGAGGATGCCCGGGCTCTAACGATGCTCGCCGGACGGCGCTAGGACTCGCACCCACGAGTCGCGAAAGGCTTGGGATCCAGCTCTCACGGGTGCTTTCTTTGCTATGCCACTGCGTATCTATTCATCATCCTCATCATCCGTAAAGGGATGGTCTCGTTCCTGCAGCTCCGACGAACGGATCGATGGATAGAGGGAGGATAAGGAATCGGTGCAAGACCCGAAATCTACAAGCGTAGGTGCGAGGCAGCGAGCATCCAGCGTGGACAGTGCGATGGGAAGAACGATGAAGCGGCCGGACAGTCCGACGCTTGGAAGACGGTCTTCACTCGTTCGCCTAGTCTTTAGGCAATGTCCTACACGCACCCAGCAGTGCCTCTGCCACGCTCACATGCAACTTTGTTCCACTCACCCACCACCCTTCTTGTCTGTGTCTGTGGGCCATCACTGCATGTATATCGCCACGTTTCATGGAGTGAGACGGTCGTAAAATACCCATCAAGGAAACCTGTGCACGATCTTTACCAAGACGTGCTCACTTCAACTTCAGCCAACGCCTTTCGACTTGATAGTCGCCGAGGCTAAAAAAGGGTTGGGGTTTCACTTACTGTACTGTGGGCCCAAGCTTGTTTTGGTGAGGCACGAGCTCCAAGAAGGCGTTTTGGCCGCATTTTGTTTTATTGAAGTGACGATTTCGTCTTCCTCTACATCTTCACAGACGATCTTCCGGATGTGCTCACCACACATTTCAGGTCACCCAACCCTTTTTTCTCCAAGACATTGGTGCGTTGGCGGATCCCTGGGATCGCGTGAACCAGGTTAGCATGCGCTGTGGACCCCACGCTGCATCAGCCCGTGACTCGCAAGGCTGACTGGCGGACTCGCGGACTGACCACAAAGGCGCTCGGTGTCGCGTTGTGGGATGTGGAGAGTGGTGCTCAATTAGGGGTGGGGGCTCTCCCTGACCAGTCCCCAACCCGCTTTCATTGGCTGGAAAGGCAAAAGCTGCCTTCTGAACGCTGAAGACAGAACGAACCTTCGCAGGCTTAGTTGAAGAGCTTTAAACAGGGTTTTCAACGCACGTCGGGGTCGGTTGCCCTGAGATGGAGGCAACCGCAGTTAGATTCGTGAGAACGTTCGCAGGGCCTGCCACGGAAAACACACCGTCGATGATTGCCACATTGTGGTCTATTACTGGAGTCCGGATGTTTCTGCTCCTGCCATCCATGGCACTCTCTCGATGGGACTGGGTCCGCGTGGGTGACCCGCACTGATGTGGTCAGACGTCGTGGCCAAAAGAGAGCAGGCGTCCGAGTCCAACACACTTGACGACCCGCGAGATCGCGGTAGGCGGTCATCGCCCCTCACCACGATGAGAAGGAACCCACCATGCGACACCCAATGCCCCCCGCGTCCATCTGCCATCACGAAGAACACTCTATCGCACGAGTGTCCAGGACACAGTCGCCGTGGAATTCCGCCTTCACCACTCCTTGTGGCCAGCACAGTCGAGCAGGTTACATACGGGTGGCGCACTTGTTGCAAGGGAACACTCGCTGCACAAAGGCGGGAGTACTATCCTCAAAATCCCTTGATCAGTGCTCACCACCACCGTGGAAACCCCTTAATACGGGTTTCACCCATATGGATGTTAGCACACGATCAACATCCCTATTCCTCACGAATGACGAGCTCTCAGCCTCGGAGTATTATAACCAATCAAGTCTCACAACACTAGTTAGGGTAGGGTAAAATCAATATTACAATTTTCTATTGGTAAAAATACATGTACGATGACCCGTTGCTGTCGGTAGCGGGTTGTGGGAACCTGGCAGAGTTGGCCCCAAACGCGGGCTGAGTAACCGTGAACCGGCTGTTCAGTCGCTGCCTGGATTCGGGAGAGGCGAAGAGTCAGCAGTTGTGAGTGGGCGGACGCGCCGGGAGGAGCGCCGTCGTTTGCACACACGGATCGCCCGAACCCCGATCCCTCGCCGCCGCTCGCTACAAACCGAACCACGGTTCCGTCCCCCCAGCCGGCCCCGAACCCGCCCCCACACCGCCCTCGGCGAGGCATTTCCCGTTTTCTACATCCCAACCCGCGACTTGCTCGGGTGCGCCGCCGAGTGGAAGGCGCGAGGAAGCCGAGGCGAATTGAGAAGAAACCGGCGTGGGTCAAGAGCTCCACGCACATCGCAGCAGCGCCGAACCACGGCGATCTGAAACCCGGAGTGAGCTCCCGAGAACGAACACGACCAACAGGACCATCGCGAGCCAGTCGGCGACTACAAACGCGCGCGCGAGAAGGTCGTTAGCTATATGACCCACCGGAACAACGCCCAGCATGGCGGCGGCGGCGGCGGCCACGGCGCGAACGCCAACATCAACATGGACATCGAGCTGCTCGTGCAGTCGACGCAGAACCTCGCGATCGCGTTCGGCCGCAAGAGCAGCGGCGAAAAGTTCCACGGCTGGCTCTGGAAGAAGTCGGGGCGGTTCTCCAAGTGGCGCAACCAGCACTTTGTGCTCGACGGCGCGCTGCTGTCGTACTACGACACGTTCCCGACGGGCCAGTTTGTGACGGGCGGCGCGATGCCCAACATGTCGGGCGACACATTGTTTGTGAGCAAGGGCGAGTCGTCGCCCGCCGGCGCTGTCCGCGTGGCCCACGTCGAGCGATCGCGCAAGTCCAAGATTGCGTTTAAGGTGTTTGCCGTGAGCGGCAAGATCATCGACCTCCGCGCCAAGAACGAGGTCGTGTGCAACCAGTGGGTGCAGCGATTGAACGAGGCCGCGACACTCGCGAAACGGCAAGAATCGATGAACAGCTCCACTACTAGCACCGCGTCGTCCACGCTCTCGGTCGGGTACTCGGACTCGGAACTTGACTCGCTGGCCAACATCGTGGACAAGAACGGGTGGCTCGAAGTCGGTGACAAGAAATCCAAGCGACAACGGTATTGCGTGCTCCAAGGAAGCATGTTCACTGTGTACGAGAATGAAGACCCATGGGCCGTGCCAATCAGCCGAGCGTACGTGACCCACGCGGAGAAGTACAGCGCCGCGAACTGCGAGATCTCGCTCGTGACCCAGGCTGGCAAAGTGACCAAAAACCTCATCGTGAAGGCTCGATCCCAGGACGACATGCATTTATGGCTGGAGATGCTGCAGCACTCCTACGACTAAACGTGGGCGCGAGGCAATGGCCTCCCCCATCCGTGTGATAGTTAGTGTCGAGTTTGTGACAAGGTATGAAAGAGGGCGAGGGGCGACGTGACCAGATCTCTGCGCGTTCTCCTAGAAGATCCGCCCGTCGAAGAGCTACGTTCACCACCATCCGACGACGATGAAAGCAAGCACCCCGAGGGACAATACGGGGCGGGCATCTCCACAGTGGACGCGCGCCATTTTGGGTCGAACGAAAGACCCCACGGAAACGCGCCGTTCTCTCCAAGCGCTCCGCGCGCTTCTCTCTCGCCGCGCCCTTGTCCAGATCGGAGGTCGCGAACGTCCGTCGTCCCACCTTCTCCCCTCCGCCTTTCGATGTGTTTAGGATAAACTAAGTTATTTTTTTGCCGCCATGGACGCCAACCACTCGCTGCGCATCACTGTTAGGTGTTGCCATGTTGATCCATCTCCATGGATCTCCATCCCCGCGGAAGATCCCACAGGGCAGGAAGGGAATCTCCGTCACCATTCAAATGCATCATCATCCCCTCGCGCCGAGGAGGCCACCAACTGTCTCGCCTCTGTGCACTGGCGATCAGACTGGCTTCCAACGTCAGTCGTCAACCCATCAGACCGTCACTCTATAGCCAAGCGACACTCACTCGTCAAAAATGCGTTTTTTTGTGCTCGCAAATAACCAACGTTGGTTTGGAGCAGATCGCAACGCCGTTCGAAATTGAAGCAAAACAAAGAAGGGAAGGAAAGTGACTACCGCCCAAGTTCCCCTCGAGAGATACACGCCAAGAGACTCAGGCCGCGGAGAGAGAGAGAGAGACCCTCGAGACATGGCCGACAACAGCACGATCCCCGCGGGCGTGGACCCGTCCGGCCAAGGTGTGTCGTCCCGAGCGCTTGAACGGCCAGCCAGATCCGGGTCTTGCTAACAAACAATGTCTGTGATTGTGTGTCCATTATCGGCGCAGTCGAGGCGCCGCTGATCCATCTCGAGTTCCAGTACCGCCAGGTGGACACGATCTTGGCCGTCGCGTATGGCGGCGCGTGCTTTTTCGCGTTCTGGGCGTTCACGATGCACGTCCAGTCGGCGTCGCGGCAGGTCGCGACGCTCGGGTTTTACCTGCTCATGGGACTCGCGGCGTTCACGCGGCTGGCGTGGTTTGCGTCGCCGTACGGCGTGGTCTCGGTCACGATGGAGCCGCCGCTCATCCAGATGGGCGACGACGGGTGGTTCGAGTTTTTGCTCTCCGAGGCCACGGAACTCGTGGGCTCGTACCTCATCTACAGCATCTTCGTACTCATTGTCGTGTTCTGGGCCGACATGCTGCGTCGGCTGTTCACGCAGGACAATGTGCGCTCCAACCCGCTCAAGCTCTTTCTGCTGGTCATGGGCGCGGTGTTTTTCATCCAGGCCGTCGGCTTCAGTGTGTTTGTCGCGAAAAAGGCCGACTCGTTCTGGCTCATGTTGTACGACGACGTGCTGTTGATCCTGCTCTCGTTCGGCTCGCTCGTGTCCATCACGGTGTACTCGTTCCGCATGAAGACAGTGCTGCGCGCGTTCCTCGAAGTCAGCCAGATCGACACGACCGACCGCATCAAGGCCGTGAACTGGGCCACGTCCATCTGTTCCGTCTTTCTCGTGTTCAACACGATCTTCCTGCTCTACTCGATCATCAGCATCTCGGGCTTGCACCGCGTCGACATGTTCCTCACGACCAAGTCGTGGTGGGTATTCGTCGCGGCCAAGCACCTGCTTGAGATCCTCGTGCTGTACTTCTTGCTCTACTCTTTGTGGGGTAATAGCTCAGACGACGATCGACGCAAGGACGGATACGAACAGATCCCGGACGTGCTCTCCGACGAAGAGAACCCCGTGACCAACAACACGACGCCCAAGCGCCTCCACTAAGACATGATGGTGCGTCATGTCCCTGTAATTAGTGCTAAACCACCGATGTATCCACGGTCAGCATCGTACTTCAAGAAAACAGTCAAATTTGTGGATCCAAGTTCGAGCCCGCTGACCGGCGCTCTTTGTTTCCTCTGCTACTTAGAGATATCTAGTTGTCCGTGATGTCCTCGTTAAGGTTGACACCGAGCTCCTTGGCGACCTGGATCATGTCCTTGTCACCGCGGCCGCTGACGTTGATCACAATGACCTTGCTCGAGTCCAGCTGAGACGCGAGCTTGAGGCCATAGTAGATCGCGTGGGCGCTCTCCAGCGCCGGGATGATTCCTTCCTTTCTAGAGAGAAGCTGGAAGGCCTCGAGCGCCTGGTCGTCGTTCACACTCACGTACTTGGCGCGGCCCGACGTGTGCAAGTGCGCGTGCTCTGGGCCAACGCCAGCGTAGTCGAGACCGGCCGAGACACTGTGCGTACCGATAACCTGGCCGGCTTCGTCCTGCATGACAAATGTCTTGGTGCCGTGGAGCACACCAGGGCGTCCTCCAACAAGCGTCGACGAGTGGCGCTCAGTCTCGACGCCGTCGCCGCCGGCCTCAACACCGTAGATTGCAACGTCCGTATCCTTGATGAACGGGTGGAACATACCAATAGCGTTCGAGCCGCCGCCGACGCAGGCGATGATCGCATCAGGCAGGCGACCGATCTCCTCGTTCATCTGGGCCTTGATCTCGCGACCAATGATCGTCTGGAAGTCGCGCACGATGGTCGGGAACGGGTGCGAGCCAATGGCCGAGCCAATGATGTAGTGGGTCGTGTCGACGTTCGTGACCCAGTCGCGGATGGCTTCGTTCACAGCGTCCTTGAGCGTCTGCGAACCCGACTTGACCGCGACGACCTTGGCGCCGAGCATCTTCATGCGGAACACGTTCAGCGACTGGCGCTGCGTGTCCTCGTAGCCCATGTACACGACGCACTCGAGGCCGAGCAGCGCACAGGCCGTGGCAGTCGCGACGCCGTGCTGACCGGCGCCAGTCTCGGCAATGATACGGTTCTTGCCAAGACGCTTGGCGAGCACAGCCTGGCCGAGCGCGTTGTTGATCTTGTGGGCACCCGTGTGGGCGAGGTCCTCGCGCTTGAGCCAGATCTGCGCGCCGCCGGCGTGGGCCGTGAGGCGCTTGGCGTGGTACATGGGCGTCGGGCGGCCAATGTAGTCGCGGCCGAGGTGCTCCAGCTCCTCGCGGAACTTGGGGTCCTGCGTGGCCTTGACGTACTCCTCCGTGAGGTTGTGGTGCGCCTGGATGAGCGTCTCGGCCACAAAGCTACCACCAAACTCGCCAAAGTAGGCGTTCAACTCCTCCACCGAGTTGTAGACAGGCGGCGCATTGGAGACCTTGAGGTATTCCTTCTTTTCGGGCGTCGAGGGGCTCATGGTCGCTGGCTGTGTATGGCAGTCGCAGGCGTGGGCAGCTTGGGTAATGATGGCCAGGGACGCAACTCACACGGAGGGAGAGAAAGAGAAGACGCGGACAGAGTTCCGCTGGGGGCAAGTGTGTGATGACGTTTCCACTCGGTGATTGAGTGAGAGCTGCCCGTTGCGCCATGAGCGGCATGGACATAGTCACTGAAATGAGGTTTTGGACCAGAATGATGGTTTTGAGGTGGTCCACACGAGTGGCCCACCACTTGGTCGGCCAATCGAAGGGTTCCGTCGTTTTGGTCAAACGCGTTGGTCACCACAGGAACTTTGCGCCGCTGTTCCGATTGCGTCACGAACGGCTGGTGACTTCAACAATACCGGTTTGATATGGAACTGGTATAATACCGGTTTCCCACCGGTTGTTGAAGTTGCTGCCTTTCTCGACCTTGCGACTCTTTAGGACCGCAGGACCTGAAACGACACGGACGAGGGAGCCGCGGGCCGATCGCCAAGCGACGCCCCCTCACTCCTCCCCACAGGAGAGCCGCGTATCTGTGGGGCTGGTAGGACGCACAACAGCCCCTAGCGCGCCAAGCGCACACCCACACGCAGCCACACAGCCAAAGCTACGGCCATGATCAGCGCGCTGTTCCTCATCAGCCAGAAGGGCGAGGTCGTGCTCAACCGGTTCTACCGCGACGACGTGAGCCGGCGCCACGCGGATGCGTTCCGGTTACAGGTGATCGCGGCCAAGGAGACGGGGTCGACGCCGCCGCTCAAGAGTATCGACGGCTGCTCGTTCCTGTACACGCGCCATGAGAACCTCTACCTCGTGGCGGTCTCGCGAGCCAACATCAACACGTGTGCGTCTACTGTCTGCTTCAGTAGTCCATGTATCAAGCCTAGACTAACCTCTGTGATTCGGTAGCCATGGTGTTTCAGTTTCTTTACCAGTTGAACGGGATCTTCAAGGAGTACTTTGGCAAAAAGTACAACGAAGAGACTATCCGCGACAACTTTACGCTCGTCTACGAACTGCTCGACGAGACCATGGACCACGGATACCCTCAGAACTGCGCCATCGACGTGCTCAAGATGTACATCAACCTCGGCTCGCTCACGGTAGCAGTTTTATGGGTATATGTACTGTACAAAGTGACTACGACGCTCACCGCGTTGTTGGTTTGGTGGTGGATAGAACCCAGATGGTACGGCGACGACGCCGGCATCACAGCTCACGTCTCAGATCACCGGTGCAATCGACTGGCGCCGCGAAGGGCTCAAGTACAAGCGCAACGAAGTGTATTTGGACGTGTTTGAGAGCGTGAACCTGCTCATGTCGTCCAACGGCACGATCCTGCGCAACGAAGTGGCCGGGCAGGTCGTGATGAAGACGTTGCTCACGGGAATGCCCGAGTGCAAGCTCGGCCTCAACGACAAGCTCACGATGCAAAAAGGCAGCGATGCCCCGCCCGCCAAGGTCGCCGGCCAGAAGCGCGGCACGCGCGAGGTCGAGATCGACGACTGCACGTTTCATCGCTGTGTGCGGCTCGGCAAGTTTGACGCCGACCGCACAATCACCTTCATCCCGCCGGATGGCGAATTCGAACTCATGAAGTACCGCGTGACCGAGAACATCAATTTACCGTTCAAGATCATGCCGGCGTACCAGGAGCAGGGCACGACGCGCCTCTCGGTCACGCTCAAGATTGCCGCGACCTTCTCGCCGCGGCTCTTCGCGACCAATCTCGTGATCAAGATCCCGGTATGTGGTTGAAGGCGCTTTAGGTCGTTCCAGTGCCTCGATCAGCTCACTAATCTAAACGTTGTGAAACCGCCCAACAGACCCCACCCAATACCGCGCGCGCGAAAATCAACGTCCCGATCGGCCGGTACGTTGGTCTTCATTGTCTGATATGTGTTGAGCTCTGCAGAGGAGTTGATGTCGGTCTTTTGTCTGCTAGTGCCAAGCATGAGCCGGAGAACCACGCGATCGTGTGGCGTATCCGCAAGTTTCAGGGCAAGCTCGAGCGCATGCTCGATGCCGAGGTCGAGATGATGAAGAGCACCAAGGAGAAGGCGTGGTCGCGCCCGCCGATCCAGATTGAGTTCCAGGTGCCCATGTTCACAGCGTCGGGCCTGCACGTGCGCTTCCTCAAAGTGTTCGAGAAGAGCTCATACCAGACGACCAAGTGGGTGCGCTACGTCTCGCGCGCGGGCCAGTACCAGCTGCGCATTTAGTGGCTTTCACGTCCATCGCGGGATGAGGACGTCTCATTCGAAATACCTATATTGTGTAGCACAAACGCGCGCCCCGTTCGGTCCACATGCGTGCTCGGATTTGCATACACGCGCTTTTCTTTCTTCTTATTGCTTCTGTTTACTCACGCTCTTTCTCAGCGTCTACCGACGCTTATACTCGCAGGGCTTGAGCTCGATCTGAACGCCCTTCTCAGGCGAGCGAGAAGACTTGGTGAACTCGAAGAGCGCAAACATCTTGTTTTGTTCGTCTTTTCGCACGAGATCAAAGCCCATCTTTTTCATCACCGTGACAAAACCCGCGGGACCGCCGAGCTCCTCCGTCTCGAAGCGGCTCTTGACCTCGGCGACCTTGAGCACGCCCTTGGGCTTGAGCACACGGTAGACCTCAACAATAAACTCGCGCACGCTCGTGCCCATCAGCGCGAGGCAGTAAACGGCAATATCGATCGAGTTGTCGGGAAGTGGCACCTACAGTAACGTGACGATGTGAGTGCCATGGGTTCTAGTGAGTTGTAGGTATACATTGGAAGCAGCGGGTGTACATTAGCGATGTTGCAGGCCGTGACGATAGGTTTGCGGGACACGAGATCGAACGAGTGCACTCTGTTCTTGACGCTCTCAGCCAGCCGTGCGTCACCGCAACCAAAGTCAGCGACCACCGCCTTGGGGTGCTTCCTATCACAGAAAAAACGCATCGGTATCGCTGCCACCGCCCCCACAAAAGACGCACAGGACACAAGGGCCTACTTGACGTAGTCGATGAACGTGTCGAGCGGGTTCACGGGCCACTTTTCGGCCTGTTCCCGGAAGCCTTGATGGTACTAGGTAATCACATAGAGAAACCACGGTCAATCCCCACACAAGCGCTTGTGGCTCTCCTACCCAGCGTCAAACACGTACGACATCAAAGAGCTCCGGCTCGGCCTGGAACGTCTTGTACGCGTCGCGGCCCGTGGTCGTGTAGAGCTGCTCATTCAGCATGCGGAACTTTCCGCCATCCAGACGGCGGCGCATCTCCTCCTGCATCTTGGACAGTCCCGACTGCTTGGGCTGCTTCGCTTGCTGCTGCACGCCCTTGCCCGGGGGCTGCTGCTTGGGCTTGGCAGTCTTGACGACGACCGCCGGCGCCGGGCCCTGGCCGCCTTTCTTCTTCTTTTTCTTGCCGCCATCCGCAGTGGCTCCACCGCTGACTTTCTTCGGCTGCTTAAGCTGCGCCGGCGGCGTGGCCGCGTCGCTGCCCGCCTTCTTACTGCGCTTGCGGTGCTTGCCCATGGTGATGATCTCCTTATATCGCTTGGACCCGCTAGCGTCCCTTGTTTGGGACCTCCTTCTGATCCCGAATTTGGGGTGGTCAGAAGGAATGATGGTCCTACATGGCTACACTTTTTGATGCGATGACAACAAGGATCATGGTGGAGTTTTTTTTTTTTCATTTTTTGAAACAGTGTACATCGGGCGTGGGACGGACGTGCGAGCCGCAACAGGTCGCGGTGGGTCCTAGCACGACAAGGGGATGCCGTCTACGCCGTCTCGGCGCTCGCCTCCTCCTTGGTCTTCTTCTCCGTGCGGATCGAAGCCAATCGCGCGTGGGCGAGCGCCGCGTGGCCCACAGCCGTGAAGCCCTTGGCCTTCTGCGGAGCCGCCTCTTGCTCCGGCGCCTGCTCGGCAGAGGGCTCAGCGTGGACCACCTCGCCTTCAGCGATGTGCTTGAGGTCGCTCTTCGTAACCGCGTCAGCCATGATGAATAGATCGGGGGGTGTCGGACTCTTTGGAGAAAGGGTGCTTGAGGAAGTGGATGCGAATTGAAGAATGATCGAAGTGGGCGGCCAGTGGGCTGAACAACGAGAGGGTGGCGAAGATCGGGCTTTGTATTGGTGAGCCTGAGTCATAGTATCTCTCTTCCTGGTCGTGGGTACGATTCCGCTCTGGTGTTCTTGGGTTCACTCGAGCTGAGTTGTAACCCAACCGATTCACTGCACGCCTCCAGAAGAAACCTTGCGGGCTCTGTTGTCTACATCAACAAACGGTTGATGCTTGACATTTCCACCATGGTGGTCAAACATCAAGAGAGCAGTGGGTCACAAGTCTACCGTACGTGACGTCGCATTGCAAGAACGGCACCACAAAACCAACACGGTGATCTAATGCTTTGCTTGGGTTCACAAGACTCTCCTTCTAGAAGTCTCTGCGACTTGAGGTCCCCCGAACTCAGAGTCTCAGCCTCAACGCCCTCCAAATGTTAGTGTGCCTCTGTACCAACACGTGCGAGAAATCCATCGCGTCATTGATACAAGGAACCCCGTGTCCAAAACGCGAGCAATGCCCTCCACATGCATCTATTTTAATGCGGCCTCACGGCGTCAAGATGATGTGAAGTGAATCGGCTTGGTTCCCATTCGCCTGATAGACCATGCTGATGCTCGACAAGACGTCCGAGCGACTGCGGTCCAAGCACGTGCGCACGCTCGAGCTGCTGCAAAAGACGCTGGACGAGAACGTCGAGCTGCGCGACCGCGTGAGTCAGCTCCAAAAGGTTCGAACCGAGGCCTAATGCTTTGCGCTTGGAGTCCGACTGTGCTGACGTTGTTCTGATCCACAGGGGACACTCCATCTGAGCCAAGGCGAGCCGCGCTCGAACCGCACCAACGAGCTCGAGGACGAGATCGACCGGCTCAAGGCCGAGCACTGTGCAAAGCTCGTTGCAACAGAGGAGGCGGCACGCGTGCGGCGCGACGAGCTACAGAAATCGATCGACGCGCTCCATACCAAACAGCAAGCGCTCCAAAACGACGCGTTCTCACTCGAGACCAAGCTCACAAACGCTCGCGAGGCCCTCCAGAGCGAACGGAACGAGTGGCACCGCGAGCGCAAGCGGCTCGAGCATGAGAACCAGTCGCTTCGCCTCGAGATTGAGCGCCTGGCGACGACGCGGGAGACATCCAGCGACGCCGATGCAAAGCGCCATGCGGCCGAGCTGCTTCAGCTTCAGCTCGACCTCGATGAGCAGCGGCGGCTGCTATCAGAATCGAATGCGCGCGACGAACGCGCCCGGAGCGAGATCTCACAGCTCCAACGCGAGCTCAGTGACCACGAAGCGGCGACCGAGACGCAGCGTGCGCAACTCGAAAGTGCCCATCAGCAGATCCAAAGTCTCGAGCAACGCGACGCAGAGTTAAGCGCGGAGCTTGAACGCTCTCAGGCCCAAGTTCGTGGCCTCGAGGCGGCGATCCACAGCCTGCAGGCCGAATACGAGTCGGCGCTCCACGTCCGACGGCAGTCCGAGCGCTACGAGAGTGAAATCCAGCAGCACCAACTCCAGTATGCGGCTGTGCTTGCGCAGCTCGGGGACATGGATGCCCAGAATCGGAGGCTCGTGGGTGAAAACCGGACACTCCATGAATCGCTCACCAAGCTACAGACCCACCACGCCGAGCTCACGTGGGCCAATTCCGCCAGTGCCGGACCCGGAGGTAGCGCGTTTGCGACCCACATTGACCTCAAGCGCGAAAATTTCCACTTGCGCGCACAGGTCGAGGAGCTCAAGGCGCTCCAGCGACGGTTCCTGACTACAGCCAACAAAAAGACCATGAAATTCCCAGCCATTTGACTTTTGGAGGAAAGAAAAATTGTTATCGTAGAACGAGGAGTGAGGTCCCCGATCCCATCCAACCTCCGATATCCCCTTTTGCAATCCTACTAGACTGCTTCAGTTGGTCTTGGTTGATACGTGGTTGCTATGAAAACGAGCAGCATTCGTTTTCGACGCTTAGTTCTCAAGCGAGCCGTACGAGTGGCCCGCCGGGTCGATGCGGCGGCGCACTTCCGGGTCCATGAGCGGCTGGTACTCGGTCATGAACTCGCGACGCACGCGCTCGCGGTCTTGTGGGTTGGGCGTGCGGCGCGCGACCTCGGCAGCCTTCATGGCGTTGCGCGTGATGAGTGGGCTGTGGCTGAGCGACATGGACGAGAGGTCGAGCGATGTGCGGATGGGCGTGGCCGACTCCTCGAGCGGCTCGAGGTACACAAAGCCCGGCAGCTTGATTGTGCCGTTGTAGACAGCCGTGCCCGAGAGCAGGATGACCATACCAGCGAACTGAAGCCAGCTCCAGACCGTCCAGACCTCGCCGAACGTACCGTGTGTGAACACGTAGAAGAGCAGCAGGTCCGTGCCCCACACGGTGATCGGGCGGAAGTTGTCGAGAATCGCGTGCCAGATCGAGTTGAGCAGGTAGGTGACCGAGACGGCAAACACGTTGTAGCCAAGGATCACGAGCAGGTAGATGAGCACGATGGCCTGCGCGAGCTGGCTGTTCTTGAGCATCTCGAAGGCGTCATCAAATCGCTCATTCGAGCCCAGGTCGTCGCCCGGGATGAAATACGCAATCGGGTAGACGACCAGTGTCGTGAGCACGAGCCCCCAGACGCCTTCCATACCCACGACAATGAGCGGTGGCGCGTTCTCGCCCTCGTCCATGAGCTTTTCTTCGTACACGTACTGGAGCGCCTGCACGGCGCAGCTCAAAATGATCATGAGGATGCCAAAGCCGGCGTGGTGGTCGTCATTGTTGTTCTCCTGGTTGTCGGCGTCAGCAAAGCTCGAGGCGCCCACGAGCAGCGCAGCAAGCGTGTTCATAGCGATACCAATCCACATGTAGCCGCGCAGCTTGTCCTTGAGCACCGTGACCTTGAGGATCGCGACAAACACGATGACCACGCACTTCATGAGCTGGAACACGCTCACCGTGACGTACAGTAGCCCGACGTTCGCGAGGAAGGTCGCGAGGAGGTCAAAGGCCGCGGGGAGCGCCAGCAAAAAGTACATGCGGAGCGGCACACGATACCGGTACTTCACTGCATAAGAAAAGAGCGCACGAGACAGAACCGGTCAGTCCAGCGCGAGACACCATCTTGTCGCGAGGAAGAGAAACGTACTGTCGCCGGTCTTGTGGAACTTGCGATCGAGGTAGTAGTGGTAGCCCCACTGGATGGGCAGCGCGAAGATCATGGCGAAGAACATGAGCCACGTCTGGAAGATCGGCTTCTCAAACTTCTTGACCTGCCCGTCCAGGCCCACCGAGTCCACGCCGTACAGGATCTAACGGTCGCATGACACCAAATCGCATGAGTTTCTTCTTCTCCTCCTCACACCCCACGGATCAAGCGCGTCGTACCTTGCCCGTGCTAAAGGCGCATCAACATCCCCGACGCATACACACGAAACGCACACACCGGGTCAGGCTCCTTCTGGTCAGCGCGTCGACCACAGCGCACAAAAACGTACAGCGTGGTGCCGGTGCCCGTGATGAGGCCCATGCCAAAGACCAGCGCCTCCTTGGCGCCGCACGACATGGCTACAGTGGGGGGAGATCTTGCGCTTTGGGGGAGCGCGTGTTGGTGCCGAGTGCCGCGAAGGGAAGGGGAGCGGAAATCGAACCCTTCGAGGGAACGAGGAGGATCCGTTGTCGACTGGCGCTGGCGCCTCGCATGTTTTTCTGGTTCATGTCGCGAGGGGCTTCAAGATCCGCTCGTAAAAACTGCATCAACGGGTGAAAAAAAAAGAACGGGTGGATCACAGATTCGAGTTTTTACGGAGAGATATTTACGAACTCCCTGTTTGAAGTATAAGTTGAACCACATCAAGTTTAGATTTACTGTATCTCATCCCCCAGCACTTCAACTTCAAGCTGACCTCGCAGTGGATCTTCCTATGGCCTGCCGCAGTCTGTAGAAGACCTCCATGGCGGTCGGCCGCTCGGTGGCATCGAAGCGCAAGCACCAGTCCACAAGCTCCGCGATGTCTGCGGGGCACGCGCTCGAGATCGATGGCGTCAGCCTCCCGGTGCTCACGAGCACGGCGATCCTCGCGTTCTCCCCGGCCACGTCGCTCGAGTTGCCGCCACCAGTACGGGCTAGCCCGTGGTGCCGGAGTGCCGGTTCTTTTGCGTAAGGATGGCTGCACCGATCGATCTCCACAAGTAGTACGCCCAGCGAGAAGATGTCGGCCTTCTCGCTGTAGCGCTCGCCGCGCAACACCTCGGGGGCGATCCATGCGACCGTGCCGATCTCACTGGTCATCGTCTGGTCGATCGCCATCTCGCGACTAATGCCGAAGTCGCTCAGCTTTGCGTTCCCCGTCGCGTCCAGAAGAACATTCTTGGCCTTAAGATCGCGATGGATGACCGGACTGCTGAACGAGTGCAAATACACGACGGCCTCCGCCACGTCCATGGCCATGTGGGTCTTGCTTCTCAAGTTGCGCGGCGTCCAGAAATCCCCCCACTCATGGCCTTGGGTCGCCTCTGGATTCTCGCGAAGCAGCGAGTACAGGTCCCCCCCGCCCATAAACTCTGTGACCACGGACAAGTCTCGTGTGCTGCTCCAGCAGCCCCGATGAACTCGACAATCTTGGGGTGATCCAGACGCATACACATACGGATTTCGTCGAGAAAACTGACGATCGCATTGTCCTTGCGCCACGCACCCGGAAGCATCTGCTTGATTGCGACCTCTCGGCTATCGTAGGAGCCTCGATATACGACGCCGTGGCCCCCGCGTGCGAGCTGGCGGCCGCGTTTCACTTCGCTGCGGTCGATGCGGAAGCGCACAAATTCGTTGTCGCTGCGGAAATCTTTAGGGTTCACGTGTGCTGACTGGTATTCGTGCAGGGATGCTGTGGAGGGAGTCTCGGCTCGGTCGTTTGAGTCGCTTGTCGCAGAATGCGTCTGCTTGCTGCGTTTCTTGGAGCCGACACAGCCACGATAGAGAACAATAGCCACGGCCAACACGACCAACGTGGCGGCAATGGGTCCAACGACGAGAAGTGTACTCGTCGATTTGCCTTCAGACTCAGTCGCTGCTGCTGCAGATGGTGATGATGATGTTAGTGATGGCGACAGCGTGGTTTGGGGCGATGTGGGAGGGCTGGGTTCCCGGGCGGGTGGGAGCGAGAGAGATGGTCCGGATCCGGATCCGGAACTACTCTGCGACAAGTTGACTGCAATTCATCAAATGTCAGTATTGAGAACAACGCGAGCGTCCGTATGGCATCCGTACGTGGTGTTGGTGTTGCCTCATCACTGGGGTTTCCTGTGGTGATGCCTATCACCGTGATGGTTGTCGTAATGTTTTTTGGGCTGTTCGCACTAGCTTCATCGCTGGCCCCACCCAAAGGAACCGCACAGTACGTGAGCTGATCTTGGAGGCTGAGCTTGAAAGCCCAGTCCAAGTAGCGACAGTTGGGTAGCTCCTGGTTGAGTTCCTTTAGCGCAGCCAAGCACGTGGGATTGGCACACATAGCTTTAAGTGTCGCCGAGTCCGTAACCTTGAGCACCTCGTCGACGTTGAGTGCCGCCTGACATGCCTTTTTTTGGTTGTTATTGGTGAGGAGCGAGCCCACCTTCGTGAGTACAGCCTGTTCGCATAGCGGGGTCGTCGCACCGTCATCGAACAACGATCCACTTGCAGTGGAGGCGGTGGTAGCCGAGGGGGCCGCCATTAGGCCCAGTAGCGCACCCAACAGCCACACGCTCATGGCTCGGGCTCCTATGTCCAGGAGGGGGGTGCGAGGGGAGGGGGGCTTGGTTAGAAAGTGAAATCTGCTTCCGAGAGAGCTGCAGCTGCGCGCCAGAAACCGTGACTTAGTGGTCTCCAATGGGTGTGCCAAATGCGAGATATATATCTCGGACGAATATTTGTCCAGACGTCGAACTGGATTTCGATTTCGAAAAAAAATGCATCGGGAAATTACAGTACAATCCGGTAACGGTACCGGTAATACCTTGACAAAGTTAACTTTTCCCTCCAGTACGTTCCGTTTACTTGTGATGTGACCGCACTCAGGAAGCAGAGGTCGCGAGCCAACAATCGCTATCAAATAAAATAAAAATATCAGTA
>JAADVT010000523.1:0-22969 GCA_023335895.1 Pythium rishiriense
ATGCGCGCTAACGACGGCGCCAACCATATCGGACCTTGCACGGTGTACCTCGTGGACCCGCGTGACAAGACCAAGAAAGTCCAGGTCGGTCAGCTCAACGACTGCATGCGGTCACTGCACCCTGGTCCGGGTAACAAGGGCAACGCGCCAATCCCAGCGGAGATGACGATCGATGTGCCGAGCGACATGAGCAAGTTGCCTTGTGACAATGGCCACTGTGTACTCGAGTGGTACTGGGAGGCGACCCACCTGGACCCGCATGAGTTCTTCAACAACTGCGCCGATGTCATTATCGGGGGTGGCGGGGCATCCGATTTGACTTCTAACGCTGGCTCCCACAACTTCTACGCCGGCTCCCACAACTTCTACGCCGGCCCCCACGACGCCTACGCCGGCTCCTACAACTTCTACGCCGGCCCCCACGACACCTACGCCGGCCCCCACGAACCCTACTTCACCACCCACAACGAAGCCTACGCCTACGCCTACGCTAGCTCCGGCAAAGAGCACGTACATCTACATCGGCCAGCGCCCCGACAGTGCCGCGATGACTCAATGGTGCAACTGGAACTGTCCCAGCTTCTGCCCCTCGGACATGTGCAAGTTGCAGGGATAACGCGTGCACGTCGTTACAGCCTTCACGTGCCACGAACAACACGTCAGCACGTTTCGATCCACGACCATCGTGGTCTGCATTTCAAGTGCATGGTTGGCCGGTCACCATGACCGCCAGTTTGCCTTTTTCTTCCTCATGATTCTTTCCAGTCCAGTCGAGCTAGTCGAGTACAATTATTGCGCTCAATAGACTCCGTTTGCATGTCATGTTATCTCCAAGATACTACTATGCGATCAGCTTCTCCGTGTAAACTATATAGTTAGACATAGCAATCCTCCAACCAAGCAAACCAAGAGCTCTCTTAGTGAGGCGCCTCGCCCTTGAGCAGCAGCCGCGACTCGAGCGCCTTCTTGAACGCGCGCACGACGCGGAACTGCGCGCGTAGCAGCGTGAAGCCGCGCAGCCACAGCTCCTGGCCACGGCCCGACAGCACCTTACGCACGTCGGCATTGGCGTCGGCGTTGTCGCGGCCAAAAACGAGCCAGTTGGGCAGGTGCTGGCTCGAGATGAGCCGCAGCGCGAGCCCCCACGGAAGTGAGAGTGAACCCAGAGCGATGCACACGAGCCATTGCGTGGCAGTGAGGGGCGCGCAGTTAAAGATACGACCGCTCCACTGGACCAGCACGACCTGCATCACAATCTGGAAGGCGCACACGTAGGCAAAGGTCGTGTTCTTGGTGAGCCCGACAAAGATGTTGACTTCGTCGTGGATCTTGCGGGCGTTGAGCTCGTTGAAGAGTGTGAGCCATACGAACGTGTTGAACACGATGGTCATGTGGACGGTCGGGTCCTTCTTCTTCTGCGCGTCGGGGCTCAGTTCGTTCAGGCGGCCTGTGGGCACGTCGAACCACTTGTCGCCGTACCACACGAGCGGGATGAGCACCGCGAGCTGCAGCACGGACTGGCCCAGGATGTGCTTGGCCATCTTCTTGGAGATCAGCGGCTGCGTCTTGGGGTACGGCTTGCGGTCCAGCAGGGCCTGGGTGGGCTCCTCAGTCGCGAGCGCCAGCGACGCGAACGAGTCCATGATCAGATTGATCCAGAGCAACTGGATCGCACTCAGCGGCGACTGCTCCATGACAATCGCACCCAGTACGGCGAGCGAGATGGCCACCACGTTGACAGTCAGCTGGAACTGGAGGAACTTGGAGATCGAGTCGTACACGTTGCGGCCCCACTTGATGGCGTTCACAATCGACGAAAAGTTGTCGTCCATGAGGATAATGTCAGACGCGTCCTTGGCCACCGAGGTGCCGCAAATGCCCATTGCAAAACCGACGTTGGCTTTCTTGAGCGCCGGTGCGTCGTTCGTGCCGTCCCCCGTGACGGCCACGACTTGCGGTCCGTGGGTCGGCAGGTTTGACTGCATGAGTCCGGACACGAGCGTGTACTTGTCCTTGGGCGACGACCGCGCGAGCACGCGCAGCATGGGCCAGATCTTGTCAAACTCGGACTGGATGATGTTCCCCGACGAGTCCAACACACGCGCACGGAACTCGGCGCCTTCCATGACGAGCGCACCGTCTCCCGGCGTGATGATACCGCACTTTTTGGCGATCGAGCGCGCGGTGGTGATGTTGTCGCCCGTGACCATGCGCACCGTGATGCCCGAGCGCTCGCAGTCTTTGATTGCGCCGGGCACTTCGGGGCGCACGGGGTCTTCGATGCCCACAATCGCCACGCACGTGAGCTCACACTCGAGCTGCTCGTCGGTCCAGTCCTTGGTCTGCTCGGCCGGCACCGCCAGGTCGCGGTACGCGAGACACAGCGTGCGGTACCCCTGGGAGGCGTACTTCTCGATCACATTCGTGCCAATCGCCGCGCGCCGCGGCGCGTAGAGCTCGCTCGACGAGCCGTCGACGTGCTGTACGCGCGAACACAGCTCGAGCACGATCTCGGTCGCGCCCTTGGTGTACACGCGACACGAATGGTCCGAGACCGGGACTACGACCGACATGCGCTTCTTGGCGCTGCTGAACGTGAGCATGTGCGCGACCGGCGTGTGCTCACGCACAGCCGCGTACTCGACGCCGCAGTCGCGCGCAAACTGGAGTAACGCACACTCTGTCTTATTCCCGGTGTGTTCGGGCTTTCCACCGGCCACTTTGGGCGGCAAGATCTCGGCTGTCGAGTTGACGCAGACGCCGTCAAGGAAAGCTTGCTTGGTGGGCGCCGAAAGCGCGGTGGCCGCGCTTTGGGCCGAGGAGAACTCCATGTCGCCAATCCAGAGCTGCATCACGGTCATTCGGTTGGTCGTCAACGTGCCCGTCTTGTCGGAACACACGGTCGTAGCGCTGCCCATGGTCTCACATGCATCCAGGTGGCGCACGAGGTTGTTGTCGGCGAGCATCTTCTTGACAGAGTAGGCCAGCGCGATGGTCACGGCGAGCGGGAGCCCCTCGGGAATAGCCACAACCAACACGGTGATGCCCACGATGAAAAAGTCCAGGTACCGCGAGATCACGTCGCTGCTCCACGGCTCGTCCTGGGACACGAAGTGGGTGTATGAGAAACGGATGCTCATGCCCAGAAACACGATAAGCGCCGTGACCGTGCCCAGCTTGCCGATGAGAATCGTGAGGCGGTACAGCTTGCCTTCAAGTGGTGACTGCGATTCGTCTTCTTCATCGTTGCTGCGTTCGGGCTCGTCGGTCTGGGGTTTGGGTGTCTGAACTTCGACGTACACATCGTCGCCATCGACAGTAGGCATCTTCTCTTCCTTGACCTCGTGTTTCTTACCGTTGATGAGCGTCTTGATAATCCCTGCCTGTGAGTTTTCACCCACGGCTACCACTAGCATCTTGCCGAGCCCTTCCATGACCTTCGTGCCCGATAGCAAGAACGGTTGCTGCGCGTTCTTGGCGAGCAAGTCGGTCTCACCGGTCATCGCGCTCTCGTCGAGTTTGAGCTCCTTGGCGTCGAGCACGATGCCGTCAGCCGGGATAATGTCGCCGAGGTCGACACGTACTATGTCGCCGACGAGTAGACCGAACTTGCTGACTTCCGAGGGCACACCGTTGCGGATGACCTTGATGGTCTCGTCGTCCTTGATGCTATTGAGCGCACGGAACTGCTTTTCCTTCTGGTAGTCGTTCACGGCCGCGACCACCGTGACGATGAACACAGCCACGATGATACACGCACCCTCAATCCAGCCCGTGTCCTTGTGGTCGCCCACAGTGGACGTGAGCACGATCGAGATCGCGCCGGCGACCGCGAGCGCGATGATCGTGATGTCGTGCGCAGCCTCCCACATCAGCTCCAGGATACCCTTGGCGCGCGGTGGTGGCACGTAGTTCTTGCCAAAGAAAGCCTCGCGCTTCTCTAGATCGTCCTTGTCGCGCGCGTCAAGTCCCTGGCGCACGTCGACGCCCAACAACTCGGCAACGCCATCGACTCCGCCGAGGCGCGCAAGTTCCTCGGCTTGACGCTCGTGGGGCGTCTCTACGAGGCGGATCAGGTCGCCCGGGAGCAGGCGAAAACCCATTGAGGAGGGGAGACGAAAAGGAGAGGAAGGTCTTGACGAGGCCGAGGAGAATTGGAATGTGAGGGACGATCAAGAACGCCCAACGACGACGACTTTGATCGCAACGAGGGCGCCGTGGGGATCTCTAGGTGGTGGAGGGCAGAGGAAGGCAGAACAGTACCGTGTGAACCCTTCGCTCCGCCATGCGGGAGCGCGTCTGTACGATGGGACGACGAACGAAAGCAAGCGAGTTCAAAAGAACGCACCTGACCCGCTGGTGTCACTGGTCGCCAGCTGGTTCTTCATCGACTAACCCGTGAACCCATCGGTCTGGCCATCTGGTGTGAGCAGCACCGGTCCAATTTTAATCGCCGACGGCTTTTGCGAGGGTGAATGTCAGAACCAGGATTGGGGTTGACTCACGATTGGGTGGCTCCGAGTTCTCGTGACTAAAAACAGCGACGACACTGCTTGGATGAACTGCGACACGCCGAGTTCGGGAGATTCGATCGTCCCCAGACTCCCAATTGTATGTTGAGACGATTTCTCACGTCGCTTGCCACATTGGTCGATGGGTGCTACTCAGACCAGGTTCCCAGATGGAAGAGGAACTGAAACTGATGCAAATAATAGTAACAAGGATGCCGTGAAGGGCCTCATGTTCCGTTGATTACTCAAGTAACAACTGACGGAGACAAAAAACTAGGAGCTGAGTGGCGCTAGCTCTCCCACAATAAGCCTTCCACTCTCTCTCGTGAGTGCTGTGAGATCCTGTCACCCTCCACGGGACGCCGCCCCCCTGGGCTGCTCTCTCGAGTCTTACCAGATCACGCATTTCTTGGTCGGGTTCATGCGGGTGCCGGCAGTGCACTGGAAGGTCTCGGCGAACTTGTTGAAGTTGATCGCCGGGCCGTTCACGCGCCAGTGGCCGGGCGAGTGTGGATCGGTCTGGCGCAGCACTTCGCTGTACCCGGCCGAGCGCTTTTCACACCACTGCTGCGCAAACGCCAGGAAGAACGTGCGATCGTCCTCTTGCTGCGAAACGCCCGTGACGAGACCCGTCGCGTTCTTGAACACCTGGTACGCCTGGTACGACAAGTGGATGCCACCGTTGTCGGCGATGTTCTCGCCCAACGTGAGGTTCCCGTTCACGTTGCCAAGAAGCTGGCCTTCCGCGACCACCGGGAAGCTCGAGTACTGGGCTGCAAGGCACTGCGCGCGCTTCTCAAACTCGGCCGACACTGTCGGTGTCCACCACTTGCGGAGCGTACCCTTGGCGTCGTAGTTGCGGCCCTGGTCGTCAAAGCCGTGTGAGAGCTCGTGGCCCATCACCATGCCGATGCGCGCGTAGTTGGCAGCAGGCGGGTAGGCTTCGGCGCTGTAGAATGGCGGCTGCAAGATCGCAGCCGGGAAGACCATCTTGTTGGCGCTCGGTTCGTAATAAGCGTTCACAGTCGAGGCAAACATGTCCCAGCTCGTGCGGTCCACGGGCTTGCCGATGCCGCTGATCTTGGCGCCGGCCGCGAGCTGCTTGAGCAGCAGCACGTTCTCGAAAAACTTGTCGTTCTTAATCTCAAACGGCAGCTTCGAGACTTCTTCGGGGCCGCCAATGTAGTTACGCACGTTCTGCAGCTTCTCGCGCGCGGCAGCGACTGTGGGCTCGTCGAGCCAGTCCTCCTGCGACAGCAACCGGCTCATCGAATCCTCGATCTGGTCCACAAGCGCCTGCGCCGACGCCTTGGCCTCCGGGCCAAAGACCTTGAGCATGTAGTACTCACCGAGCTGCGTACCGAGGTACGACGTCGTCGAGTCCACGCAAAACTGCTCGCGCGGCGCGAGCGAGCCGGAGCCACGGACGGCGCCGTGGAAGTCGTGGCTCACGCGACGGAAATGCTCGCCGAGCACAGAGCCGAACGCGTCAATCACGTGGAAGCTCAGGTAGTTCTTGAGCTGCAGCAAGTTGATGCTGCTGAGCACAGCGTTCTGCGCGTCGAAGAAGCGTGGCGTCATGATGATCACAGGGACGTCCGCGACGGGTTCCTGCTTGTCAATGCCGCCCAGGTACGCCGAGAGGTACGGGAACTGGCGACGCACCTGGTCGAGCGTGTATGGCGTGTTCGTGGTCCACGGGTCGCGCAGTTCGGCGTTCGTAAGCGAAATCGTCGCAAAAGCCTTCTCGGTCTCGAGGATGTTGGCCGCGTACTGGCTCACGTTGTGCTTGTCCAGGTCACCGACGGCAAAGAGGTCCTGGACGTACTTGACGTAGAGCGCCGAGTACTTGTCGAACTTTTCCTTCTCGAGGTAGTACTCGCGCGACGGCAATGTGAGGCCGCCTTGCACGAGCGTGAGCACGTCCATCTCCGGGTTGGCCGGGTCGGCCTGCACGTCGACCTCAAAGAACGAGCTGACGCCAATCTCCTGGTCGAGTTCACCGGCGAGCGCGAGCAAGTCGAAGGTCGAGTTCTGGGCGTGGATGCGCTGGATAATGTCCGCCACGTACGCGACGCTCTCGTTGTCCACGTCAGCGGTCGTGTTGACGCACGACTCGTAAAACTCGCCGAGCACCGGCGGCTTGGCGTCGATGATCGACTGGATGATCTTCTTGTTGTCCTGCGACACGGCGTAGAACGACGCATCGATCGACGTGCCGTCCGACGGCAGCTCGTGGGTCGCGAGCCAGTTGCCGCACGCGTACTCGTAAAAGTCGTCGCACGGGTCGGCGCTCGCGTTGATGAACGAGTTGGTCGTGTCGTAAAAGGCCTGGTACTTGTCGCTCGCGTTCGCGGCCGGCGCAGCGTCCTCTTGCTTGCGCAGATTGACGGCCGCGTCCGTGAGCCCCCCGCTGGGCGGGTGTGGCGCGTGCCACTCCTTGCTCACGAGCGCGCCCGTGCAGAGCAGCGCGGCTGCGAGGCCGTACCACTTGCGCGTGCGCGGCAGGTCGGCGACGGCGCGCGGCCGCTGGACCTGGCGGTGGTCCGTGCCGTACAGTAGGCGTGTGGACTCGCCCATGGGCTTCACCATCGTGGCGCGTTTGCTTGCGAGGCGAAGGGAGCGGAAGCGAGAGTGGACGGCGGGGGGCTCTCTCTCTCTCTCTCTCTCGTTGATTCGGATCTCGGTTGACTTTCCGGGTGATGGCGGCCAGCTGGCGCGTACGAGAATGATGGTCACGAAGTGGATACCCACAATTGTGTTAAGAACAGAGCTCGAGATGATTGGTCCATAACAACACACGAGATGGTTCTATTGGACAAATATGATCTGTATGATGTGTACCACCTTATTCTGTGATTGCCTCAGCAACACACGTCGACGAACCACAAAAGACCGTGGGACTTGGTTTCAGCCAATAGAAACGGATTCGTGGGCCGGCGTGGATTGTGATTCCCAAAGTTCGCAATTTGTGAACTTTGAGAAATGGACTGGTTTGGCAAAAGGGAAACTCACTCACACGGTGATTCACACGACCAACGGTGGAGGTGTTCATCCATTTTCACGGCATCTATGCAGGTATCGCTCCCTGTCTGGTCTCGATAGATCTGCACACGCTCACATGGCACTACACTGCAGTACGCATCCCAAATTGAACTTGAAGCAGCGATCAGGTGCGCCTATTGACACAAGGTCGACAATACTGTATTCAAGATCCAATCTGTCGGCTCTATGCATTTGTGGAGGTAGAGACGCAACTTTGGATTCACAGCGAAGGATCCCGAACTGTGCTGCGCATCAATTGCGACAGGGAGTGACGCAGCCGCCGTCCTGCTAAAATATCCAGCCAATCATCAGGTCGAGAACCATTTGCAGTTGAGAAGGCAGCACTAAATTTATCTCTTCTTAGTATACCAAACATCTCTTCGACCAACACAGGACCTCAATCAACTGAACTAGTGGGTTGAAGTGCTCAGACCCGCCCTTGTGTTTTTCCCGCGCCATTTGCTTTGCCCCATCTTCCTCGGTCTCGTTCCCTGCCCTCCTTCTCCTCTCGCTCGTCGACACCCCGAGCGCACACAACACGCTGGACACCGCGGCTGTTTTCCCTCTCAGGGATTTCATTCCCACAGTTCCGTCGATCCCCGAAGCCCCCTACTCTAAGGAACCCACCATGCTACGCGTCCTCGTCCGTCTCCCGACACGCCGCGGCCTGTTGCGGCTCAAGTCGACGACCACCAAGCCGCTCGCCGAGCCAGTGCGCGTCGCCTCGAACGCCACGACCGACAGTGCGTCAGGCGCGTCGCTGGCCGACAAGTTCAACCTCGCGTCGCTCAACGGCGGCAAGAACCCGTTCGACACGCCCAGCGAGCGGCTACTGCGCGAGGCGGCCAAGAAGCCCAAGAACGACGCTGAGATGAAGGACGTGTACTCGCTCGACTACCTGCTCGGCAAGAAGGTGGCGAAGGCGGCCGCGCCCAAGGAGAAGAAGAACCCCTTTGACGTCCCGAGCGCCAAGCTCATGTAGCTGTCCGTCGCTTTCTGTCCCCCCTTCTTTATTTTTCCAGTTGGAAACCATACTTGCTTGTTTGAATGAATCTCGTCAAAACTCGCGCCTTTTGTTGTGGTTAGAGGTTGGTCACGTGGTTCAGCGAGTCCTGGAGACTGCGTGGGTATCCCTTCGGCTCGGCCTCAAAGTCCTAGGATACCGCCATATACATACTCACCGTCAATGCCATCGGATGCACCAGGTTCTCTTTCTGAGCCGTACCTCAATCTCGTCGATACGGGCGGCGATCGCGTCGAGGTCCATCTCGCCAGCCTGAAACACCGTCCCGCGGCTGCGCTGCCAACGAACCTGCGACACCCAGCCTCCGGCGACCTCGTAGATGTTGCCATTGCGTGTACACGTCTCGTGGCACAAGTAGGCGACAAAAGGCGACACCAGCTCCGGCTTGAGTTTCTGGAAGAGCTCTTCGCTGACGATACCGTCGGTCATCTGCGAGGCCGCGAGTGGAGCTACAACGTTCGACAAAATGTTCTTCTTGGCGCCTTCCTTGCTTGTAGTGAAGGTGAAGCCCGCGATGCCGAGCTTCGCCGCCGAGTAGTTGGCCTGTCCGAAGTTGCCGTAGAGGCCCGACGCCGAGGCCACGTTCACGATACGGCCGTACTCTTGTTCGCGCATTTGCGGCCACGCCGCCTTGGTCACGCTGCAAGGAGACGTCAGCTCACATCGGAACGTAAGACTAGTGGTCAGCACGCATCAGACAAACCTCATGGTGCCCTCCAAATGGACTCGGTAGACGTCGTCCCATTGTTGTTTGGTCATGCGCGCAAACGACGCGTCTCGCACAATACCTGACCGACAGATCAGCCGTCAGCACCCCAACACCAAAATGATCTATCTATGCTACGCACCTGCGTTGTTGATAATAATGTCCACGCGGCCCCCTACACAAAACTCTCCCTCATCACAAACGCGTCCACACCATGGGGGGTTTCCGTCCATCCCGCACAGTTGATACGCACATTTCTTGACCGCGGCTTCGACAACTTTGTCGCCGTCGACCACGCTATCGTGGCTGGCCGCAGCGTCCCCGGCCAGCGCGCTCGCGACCAAATCCGCGGCAAACACTGTCTTCTGGGTCGTCGGACACGTCGTCTTGGCCGGGTCGTTCACGAGCACGCGCGCGCCGAGCGCACTCAGGAACTCGGCGTACGCACGTCCCAGGCCGTTGCCGGCGCCCGTCACGATCGCCACTGCCCACCAGTTAGTCCCTTGATAGCTGGGTTAGAAGAGGAAGCGACACGAAAGCGCCACGCACCGCGGTTGTCGAAGCGCAGTCGCGGCACCATGGGTCTTTACGAGAGCCGACTTGAAGATGCCACAATGATGGCGAGGCCAAAGTGTCGATGCAATCGGGAGTCGAATGGTTGCACGAAGGTAACGATTGCTGTACGCGCTACCTTCGTGCGACCTGTCCGAAAACAGAACCCGTCCCTTGATTCATGTGGTCGTTGAAGGGCGGCCACAACAATCCCGCGCCATGGAGGTCTACGAGTGCGAGGACGCCGTGCAGCTCGCGCTCACGCGCGCGCGGCCGCGGCACCTGACCAACATGATCAACGAGGTGCGCGTCGTCGTCGTCGTCCCCCCCCCCTTTTTTTACTCTCATAGCGGGCTGACGGATCGTGTGGGAGGGGTCTTTTCGTACGTGGTATATTCTAGCACCTGGCGCAGGAGCAAGCCGCCGAGGCGGACGCGCGGCCGGCCAAGCCGCGGAAGCTGGACTTTGTGTGTATCGAGTGCAGTGACGACGGTGCGTGGTGGCGGGCCGTGCGAGGCGCCAGATCCGACGGAGGACTTACGGAAATGTGTGTGGTGGACAGGTCCCGAGGGCCGCGCGCGCGCGTTCTTCTCGGCGCCACCGCCGACGGTCGTGTTCTGCGCGAACCGCCTGCATTCTGCCAAGGAAGTCGAAGAGACCATGGTCCACGAGCTGATCCACGCCTACGATGTGCGTCTTGGGACGACCGACGACAGGTTGATGGTGTGTCTTACTGGGCTGTGGTTGGGGGTGCGCTAGTTTTCCGTGCGGAAGATGGACATTACCAAGCCCGACGTGCTGGCCTGCAGGTGAGTTTATTGAGGCGATTGTTTGTGGTCAAGAGGATTGGGCCACGTATTGACGCAGGTGTGGTGCACTGGTGGTTCATGTACTCTCTCTCTCTCTCTCTTAGTGAGATCCGTTCGGCGCGCGAGTCCGAGTGCTACAACAAGGCCCAGATCCTCTCGATGCTCCTGCCCGACGTCGAGTTCTTCCGGAACAGCAAGGCATGGCTCCACCGCCGCTGTGTGCGCGAGCACGCCGTTCGATCCACACGCGTACGTCGAGGACGTGGGTTCATGTGGGATCCTAACTATCTTAGTGACGAGAGGTTGTGGGTGTTGTCGCCTGAGCAGTCGATGTTTCCTGACGAAGCACGCGAGCAAGTGGAGAAGATGTTCGATCAGTGCTACGCCGACGAAAGTCCTTTCTCGAAGTAACACCCAGCGGCTGCGCGTATCGATTCTGAAACTCATGATAGAATATGTACAACCCTTCGAGTGACGGGCGGTCCAGATGCAACTCTTCAATAGTGGCAGGTAGCTATGCTGCCTCACTCCACAACCTCATAACTGAGATTGGACGAGACAATGCCACCACTCTAGAGTGAACAAAAGAGTACGATAGTTCAATACAAAGGATCGCTGAAACGGCACAAGTTCTGTCGATAGCACCACCGGCGACGCTTCACTGATCGTTGGAACCAGGCTTGCTTTCGAGGAAGGAGTTACTTGTTGATCCAAGATGGCAAGCTCACACCAAGCAGATGATCGCCACTCGAGTGGTCCCAACATGAACGACCCGAAAGTGCGAGCCACGCTGTACATGCAGTCGCACGGAATCAAAGAGCTCTTCGACGGACTCGCGACGCTGCTACTGTTTCATCGACCCGCGGAGCCGCGTGTGTTTCTTGCTCAACACCTCGCAGAGCTCCAGCGTGCAAAGCAAAATCAAACCCATGTACGATCGGTTGCGAAAGCAGACTGGAAGCTCTTGGTACAGTTGGAAACGGACTCAATGTTGGTGGATGTTGTGTAGGTTCCATTCTTCGAAGAACAGGATCTCGAGGCCATGTTTGCAGCATTCGACGTGAACGATCGAGGCTTCATCACGCCGCAGCAGTACGACCAAGGTGGGGTGAACACTTGATTGCGTGGCCATGCCTCATGGCTGACTTGATATTGTTCTTAGCACTGCGGAGCCTGGGTATCGAACAGCCAACGCTTCGGCTGCCCGAGTCGCTCTCCCAAATCAACCTAAGCCTATTCACGAGAAGCATGTGCGTATCATCGTGGTGAGCGCTGCATCTTCTGGTAGTTCTAACCCCCAAGTTAATGCATTTTCTAGGACGCAAGAGCTCAAGAATGCAACAACGTCGCTCATGTGAGAAAATGGTATGGCGGTTGGCGTCTCTATAATAAATACATCTTGTTTCGGGTATGTTCAAGCAGCCCTGTTTGGGGTCAAAATTCGAGATAGGGTGGGCACGGAAGGAAAGATCGCGTGAGTGAGCCTTGAGCCTCGTTGCGGCGCATGTCGAGAAGCTGGAGTTTCGGGCAGAACTTGAGCACGCTTTCGCACGTAAACACATTCCAGAGTGCGAGCACACCGGCATTGCGGATTCGGTTTTGCCGAATATCAATAATCCGCAGGAGCTTGAACGTACCCCGCAACATCGCATGTGCCATGGCCTTCGCGCCGTCGTCCCCAATCACGTTGCCCTGTAAAATGAGCTCACGCAGTTCCGGTAGCCCACCTTGATCAAGAGCACCAAACAAGTGGGAGACACCATTGGCGTCGATGTTGTTGCACCGCAAGTCGAGCAATTGGAGTTGTCCACACGCACCGCGTACAAAACAATCGGAGAGCGCGACCATCGAAGAATATTTAATTTGGTTCCAGCCGAGATAGATCGCCTTGACGCGAGGGCACGCACCTGTGAGCAGCGCCCGTGCCAGCTCCAAGCCACCGTGATCACCAATCGATTCTCCTTTGATTTCTTCTACGTGCTTGAACCGCTTCATGTTAACCGTGAACACAAGTCGCTTAGCAGTCGAGGATACCGACGCGCCACTAGACGTTGATCGTGATCCAGAAAGCGGCGAAGGCATATCATCGGGAGTCGGATTCAGGCGCAAGATGAGCACGCTGGAGGTCTCATCCTGTTCACCTTTGGCTTGCGCTGGTGGCGTGTTGATTGCAGGGAGCATTCCGTAGCGGCGTCCAATTTCATCAGCGACGTTAATGTTGCTGGCAACGTCTACAAGTTCCGCTTGGCGTACTCGCTCGTCCTCGGCTACCATGGCAGCTAGCTGTTCCACTCGAATTCGCGCCTGTTGGCGTCTTCGTTCTTCTTCGGCCTCTGCCATTGCTTGCTTCTGCTTTCGCCGATCTTCCTGCTGAAACGCCGTTATCACCTGGGCTCGCTTTTCGCTCTTGATAACGTCCTGCTCGTATTGGTAGAGTGTCTCGCGAAACTCGCGCTCCTTCTGTGTTGTTGCTTTTTGTTGCGCTTTACGTTTTTGTTTGCGTTCTTTCGTCGCTCGTTTCTCCTCGTCCAACGCCTCCTGCCGGAGCCGTGCTTCCTCCGCGGCGATTCGATACGCCTCGTGCTCTCTCTTCCACCGTTCTTCTTCCTTCCACTCCAGTAGGGGGTCTCTCCGTGCGTCCATCCATCTCTGCTGCTTGGCCCTGAGCCGCTGCTTGATCTGCTCGATGGGTCCTAGTCTTGTTTCTTCTTCCTCATCCTCTTCACTTTCGTCGTCACTGTCTTCATCACTGTCGTCGCTGTCGTCCGCACTGGTTTCACGAGTTTGTCCTGCACCGTGGTCTCCAGCACCTGCATGGTCTGGATCGCCATGAGTGTTGGCGTGGGTTGCATGGGCATGGGCATCGCTGGAGTTTCCTTGCAGAGTCTCACGATGAGTGAGAGATGGCATGTGATCTGGACTCGTCGTCCCCCACGATGTAAAGCTGAGGGAACGCTACCAAGCACAGAAGCCTAAGATGATGTCTTCAATCAATCAGAACCAGAAAGGAAAAACGCGACGAGGCGCATCCCAGGACAAAAAGATCGCTTCTGAGAACTGGAGCCATCTTATGTTTCAGATCAAGATAGAATCCAACAAGTTTCCGCAATTCACGTCACATATTCCCTCATGTTCCCTTCAACACGGTTCATGTAAGGAACCTAGGTATGACACTTACGGCGTTTGTTCTATTCTCGGAAAAGATACGTGCAGAAAATACCTCCACTCTGGGCCGAGCCTCTCGAAGTGAGCTCGTTTCTCCTCCCACCAAGGGCTGCCGCCGTGTCGAGCCTGCGCCTGGGGACTCGCATTCGGAAATCCGTCTCCACGAACTCAAGCGACCCACGCCTGCTCCTTCCTCTATACCACATTGCCAAGATGCCGGTCTCGGAGAAGATCCCTCTCGCGTTTCGCATCCTCACGGTCATTCTGTCGATCCTCACGTTCGCGACGGCCGGTGCGGGTCACCTCAAGTCGTGTCAGCTCGGCACAGAGCACTACAACTCGTACCACCAGATGAACTTCGTGATCACGCTCGGTGTGTTCGTGTGCGTGGTGATGACACTGCGTATCGTGGCGTTTGACTACAAGCGCCGCCGCCTCCCGGCTATGCACGTGCAGATCGCGTTTGACGGCGTGTTCCTTGTGCTCACGTTCATTGCGGCGGTCGCGGCCGCGCTCTCGCCGATCGCAAACGACGTTTGCACTGGCGACAACGACCAGCGCATCTGGATCGAGGAAGTGTGTGCCTTCAGCTGCTCGAACGTCGTGGCGTCGATCGTCATGATGTTCTTCGTGTTTGTCACCTTCTTGGTGCAGATCCTGTTCACGTCCGGCGTGATCCGCGTTGGCGAGTCGTCGGCGCCGGCCGAGGACTTCACGTTTGACGAGACGACCGGCACGCCCCGCGCGCGCAAGATCAACTCGCAGAGCCCCGCGCAGGCCGCCGTCGGCCAGGTGTAAGCAGTGGGCGTGACCTCGAACGCACACAGGAAACTCGCGCTTCCCGCACCAAGCATCCTCTTAATCTATTCTTCCCATGACACACACATCTTGGTCCAAGATGTGTAAATCGAACGCCAAGGTTATTGGAATGTGCGTTCGATTTTTTATTCTTTTTTTCCTCTTCTTGAGGCGAAATGGGTACAGGTGGCAAGTCCAGCGATGTGGGTCCGCTCGGTCCGATGCGATCTCCTGGCATATTCAATCTCCGGATGCCTCTGGACGACTCCGGACGACTCCGGACGACTCCGGAGGCGTGGGGAACCAAGAAGAGCGCAAGACCGATCCCCAACGTGGCGCATTAGGTACACGTATCCGCCACAACATTTCTCCCGTTTCCCCAATCCAGCTGGCTGGAAGCCGCGTCGCTTCAACCAAAGCGCACGGCCCGAGAGCACCAGCCAACATTTCCAGCGGAGGCCACGTTGCTGGTTGCTGACCTTCGCCATGTGCGGGATAGGGGTGTGGACCCGGTGCACAGTTCAAGTTTGGAGGAAACGCGCGCCCAGAGATTGCTGCGACGTGGACGATCGCGGGTCGCATGGCGACAGACCACAGTGTCCCAGCGTGACGACGGCCTCGGGTCCCATGCCACATGCGTGGTGTCAATCAGTGCGGCCATGGCAAGCGCCATAGGGCGGGGAAACTACCCGCTTCCACACGGCCGCTTCTGGAGTGCCCGCGTTTGTGCGCGAAATTTCCTTCGCAGCCTCTCCCCCCTTGGCTTCGTTTGGTCGCGACCATCTGACGTCGAGCAACCAACCGACGCGGGGTAGGTGTACTCGTGTTTCATCCAATCCGATCACACAGATTCGCGCCCGAAACCTTGACTTGCGCGGCCCCAGGTGGTGTTCAGAAGGGATAGGGATCGCGATGTCACTGACATCCCGGAACCGAAGCCGCAACTCGGCTCGTCTAGCGTCCACGGCTTGGTTGGGCCCACGCATAGTCGGTCAGCGCAGCCACCTTTCTCTCTCCTCGGCTCGCGTTGTTTTTCCACCGCTTTACAACGGAAAACACTGTCCTCCCTTCGTCCACGGCGTGCGCAAGTGGCAAGGGATCGATCGCTCCACCACACTCGTCCGCGGGGGGGGGCGGACGCATCCAACACCCGCCGGGTAGTCTTCCGACCCACTGTGAATGGATGGCCCCATGGGCGACTACGGCAAGCAGAGCTGGAGCTTCATCTCGGAAAACTCGTTCTCGACGCGCTCCGACGTGCCGCTCGATGTGCTCGAGTACGGCGCGTCGCGCGACTCGATCGACGACGCGGACGCCGTCGGCATCGGCGCCGCGGACCTCGCGGCCGACATGCAGCGCTTCCGCGAGCGCATGCAGTCCAAGGGGTCGGCGGCCACGGCGCCGCCCGTGCTGCCGCGGTCGGCGCTCACGTCCAGCCTCCAGTCGGCCCGTGAGCCGCGCAGCGCGTCCACGCCGCGCCGCAAGATGACCGTGACGTTCAAAGACGAGCGGGAGAGCATCCCGATGGTCTGCCGCCCGAGCAGCGCGCCGTCGCCGTCGATCCAGCTGCTCGAGGAGCCGGCGTACCAGCAGCGTCCGCGCGACCGGTCCAACACGCCGCAAAACTTTTTCAACCACACACTGTACGGGTCGCTCCGCCACGGCGAGTCCGTGGACCCGTTCTCGCGCGAGTACCGCGGGCTCGCGTGCTCGGCGCTCGCGACGGGCTTCATGGTGCCGTTCCTCGAGGCGTGCTTCCTCCCGCTGCTGTCCGTGTACTTGAACCTCAGCGACAAGCAACACAACGCCGCGCAGCGCTTCCTCGAGCTGCCGGGCGTCGTGTCGTTCTTTATCGGCATCGTGTCCGACTTTTACCCGCTCAGCAACTTCCACCGCAAGTCGTACATGCTGCTCGGCTGGGTCTTCGCGTACCTGAACCTCATGGCGCTGATTGTGGTCGTGATGATCGACGATGGCACCGACTTACTCAGCAACAATGCCCGTACTTTCGGCGGCGGCGTCGTGTACATCCTGCTCATGATGGGCACGAGTCTCGGCGTGACCATCGCGACCGTCACGGCGCTCACGTTTGTGGTCGAGCTCTCGCAGCGCGAGGCCATCCACGACCGCGGCTCGGTCATGATGAAGTACTTGATCACGAGAGAAACCGCCAAGCTCGTGGCCATAATCGTCACGTCGCTGATCATGGACTATGACGACACAACGGGCCGCACCAAGAGCGTCGTCTCGCTCAAAGTCGTCGTGCTGATCATGGCGTTGATCGTGTTGCTACCTATCCCAGCTGTGTTATTTCGGCTAAAAGAAGAGAAGCGCGAGATCAAGGTTGACTCGGTGGACCGGTCATCGCTCACGCACCAGCTCTGGAATATCCTGCAGCAGCAAGCCGTGTGGCGAATCATCCTGTTCGTCTGCGCATCGTTCTTCTTACTCTTTTTCGAGTTTGAGAACGCCTCGAAGGCGTTATTGGTGTGGGCACGCGTGGATCCAGACGCCGAGCGCGTCGGCAACATTCCGATCCAGGTGATGATCGTGCTGATCATGTGCTTCTACCGTGCCAAGCTGCTCAACTACAGTTGGATTCGCGTGAGCGTGATCAGCATCTTGGTCGCTGTGGTCACTACGATCACGGCTGCGACGCCAGTGATCTTCGACTCGACGCGATCTGCGTGGTACTTCTTGTCGATGCAATCGTTCACAGGTATCAGTCGCGGCTTGCTCATCATCGTGACTACGCTACCGATCATCGAGATCACGGAGACGGGCATCGAAGGCGCGACCACGGGCTTGGTGTCTTCCTACGATGTGTTGATCCGCTCCGTGGTCGCGACGTTCTCGGAGGGCATCAGCAAATCCAGCAGCTCCCTCGTCCACGATTTCAGCGTTGAAGTACTCGCAAAAAACGCATCGCGAACGCGCGGCAAGGCGTTCGCGTTCATCCTTGGGCAGTGCGGCATCCACTTGGTCGCTCTGCTCCCCAGCATGTATTTATTACCCCGGCAAAAGCTCGATGCGCAGCAAATGCGCGCCTATGGCGGGTACCACCGCGCCGCGGGCCTTGCCATCCTGTTCTTGTTTCTCGGGCTCGTGGGTTACGCCGGCACGGTCAACGTGCTCGCGCTGCTGCACAAGAATTGAGACCACACAGGCCACCATTCCCAAGAGTCCACACGTTCTCGGGATCCATTAGTCGTTAGGAAAAGTGTGATGAAGTTTGTAGACACCCCCCACAGTCGTATGGTGTTTGTGAGAGAGACAGTGTGAGAATGAAGAGAGAGAGATACTAAAGTATGAATAACTGGATGCGTTCCGTAGAGTCATCTTCATATGAACGCCCAGCATCCTGTGCCGTGGAAACGAGATGGACACCACGGGGGTATCCAGAGTTTTGTACCCAAACCGAGTTTTTTAGGAGTATAAACATGTTTATAGGTCCTCCAAGCCGAACAAAACCCTTTTTTATTTTCCTCTTCGCGAGAGGAAACAACCAACATGGCTGGCGCGGCCGACGTCGTGCTCGCGGCGCTGGCTGCGAACCGCGCGTTCGCGGAGGAGCTCGAGCGCTCGCTGGCTGCGCTGGCGGCCGAGGAGAAGCAGCTGCAGACGGCGATCCAGGCGCTCCAGCAGCGGCGTGCGGCGCGACGGGCCGACCGCGCGATGCGCGCCATCGGGTGGACAGACCCAGACCACGCCTCGCTCGACGTGTTTGCGCGCGACCCGGAGAGCCGCTACAAGCGCGTGGGCGGCGCGACACCGCGGTCGTTCATCCGCAAGAAGCCGTCGTTCTTCCACAGCCCGCCACAAAAGCCCGCGACGCCGGCCAAGCGCGTGCGCGATCGCCGCAAGACGCGTCCCCTGCCGGTGACGCTCCCCGTCGTGGACCTCGCCAAGGAACCCGAGCCGCTGCCCAACCTCGACACCCAGTGGCTGCGGCTCCACAGCCACGAGGCGTTCCAGGCGACGCCCGCCAAGGTGTTTACCCCGAAAGAGCGCGAGATCGTGCGCCGCTTTGCGGAGCAGCACACGCCCGACGGAGACTACACCCGGGAGATCCCACTCGACACGTGGAACTTGATCGCCCACGTGACCAAGCCACCGATCCACCGCTCAGGGTTTGCGTGTAAGCTGTGGTGGGAACTCCACGAGAACCCGACCGTGCGGCGCAGCGCGTGGACGAAAGAGGAGGACCAGGCGCTCCAAAAGCTGGCCTCGGGCGCCGTCGACCCACGCATCGTGAACAACTGGGCCGAGATCGCGCGCCGCATGCCGATCGCGGGGCGGCCTCCCGTGCACTGTCTCACACGCTACATGACCAAGCTGTGTCCCACGAACCTCAACGACAAGTTCACGCCCGAAGAAGACGAGATGCTGCGACGCGCGGTTGAGGTGTTTGGCGAAAAGTGGACGATCATCGCCGACCTCATGGATGGCCGCATCGCCGAACAGCTGCGCCACCGCTGGCAGCTCTCGCTGAGCCCGCACGTCAAGCTGGGCAAGTTCTCGGTCATGGAAGACCGACGTCTGCTGCTGGCGCTGTACGCGTACTACGATCGCGACGAATTGTTCAACCGTGACACTGTGCAGTGGCACCAGATCTGCCACCATCTCGCCGGTCGACCACCGCCGCCCGTGCGTGACCGGTTCCTCATGTCCATCAACCCTGACGTCACATTCCGCGAGTGGACCCCGGAGGAAGACCAGGTTGTACGTTCGACGATCGAACAGTACGGCTTTGATCTGCCCGGTCTGTGGCCGCGCATCGCCGCAGAGTTGGGCAACCGCACTGACAATCAAGTGTCGCGACGCGCACGCACAATCATGGCCAAGGAGTATAAGGAGTACAAGGAAGCGAAAGAGCGCGCTGGTGGCGACCGCGCAACGCTGCCGACCATTTTCGCACGCACAATTACCGGTCGTCGCGACTCGCGTGTCACAACACCCCACGGCAAACGCAGCAGTTACAACGGCGACGAGCACACGCCCGACGAACCAGAAGGAGAAGAAGAACTTCGGGGGAATGGTAACGTTACCGACCAAGTCGAGTTGTAGATGGAAGATATCGAATGCGTTGTCGCTTCTGGAAATAGGAATTTTGCCCATGACATTTAGTAGCATCCGCGCCTCAAAATACCCTGCTCCTTTGCACTCCCTCTACCTTCCGTGGCGAAGTTCTTCTACCGCCTCCTCCCTGCATAAAGGTCCATACAACTTGCACATCCAAAAGCTCGTCAACGCCGTCGTTACCGTATAATGGACTCGCTGTCGGTCAGCGCTGTTACCGTCAAGCGCAACACGATCTCATCGCGTGGGGGAGCGTCGCGGTCAGGGTCTGGACAGCGCTTGCTGGCATCGTCTCAATATAAGATGGACGAAAGCATGATCCTCGACGGCAGTGACCAGGCCAAGCCCGTGTTTTCCAAGCTCAAGCCTACACGTTGCTATCGCCCCAAAGAGTGGACACCGGAGGTTGAAGAAGGTAGGCTTGTGCTAACTGCAGGAACGCTCATCGGTGTTCATGATAAGCAAGGGTGTTCAATGTCCACGTGTTCCCAACAGCGTTCCGTGTCCAGCAAACGGGGTGGCGTGATTTAAAGGAGTACATGGAAGTGTACGGCCCGCCCGAGCGCTGGGAGAACGGCTTCATTCGGTGCACTCGCGTGAAAAGCAACGGCTATTACACGTATTGGTGCGTGACTTGTGTGGTGTTGAACGCATACAGACCACTGATTCTTTCTTCATTTTCGAATCAGGCGAACGCACCGCGAGTGTGACGACAAATACCTGCACACGGTCAAGATCTTCGAGTATGCGTAGTCGTATTCTTGAGTCGTGCACAAATTTTGTCTCTCTTTTTGAATAGAGCGCACAAACACGTCATATCCAACATGATGTTTTTCTTTCGTGATCATCCAAAAATTGTACGCCGCACGCGCGTGAACCACGACGCATCCCCTTCACTCGCGCCTTAGCAGCACAAGCACGGCACTCGTCACTATCGCCGCCAGCAAAACGAGCACCGGTCGCGTCCACACGGACGCAGAACTGAGCTGCAGCCCACCTGAAAGCGATGGCTCCGATGGTTGCGGTGTTACAGTCGTCGCCGCCGAAGCGGCACTCAGCGCTGAAGCCGCCGTTTCGTCGTCCGACTCGTCACTTTCTTGCTTCTTGTCCAGCAGGCGTCCACCCCAGGTCTCCTTCTCCTTGGCCCGCGCTTCAGCTGTCCTTTCTGCGAGTGTTTGCAGCGCCTAGCAAAGTCCACGCGAGTACAGTAAGTTCTACGGACACGCCATGACGATTGTACGAGTCCCACGTACCTCTCGGATGTTCTTGTCGTTCGGCTGGAGCTGCACCGCGAGCTTGAGCTTCTTGCGGGCTTCGTCAAGGTTCCCGTTGAGCAAGTGGGCCTTGCCGCCACGGTAGAGTGCCTTGGGGTTCTTGGGGTCGATCGCGAGCGCCAGGTCGGCGTGCTCGATGGCCTTGGCGAGGTCTTGCGCGCCCTCGGTGCCCAGGTAGCACATGGCGAGGTTCAAGTGCACGGGCAGACGCACTTCGTTCACGGCGTCGCGGTGCTTGTCCATGAACTCAAAGTGCCACGTGCCCTCGTCAAAGTCGACGTGGAAAAGCGCGCGCTCGTACCACTCGATGGCGCGCGCGACGTTCTTCTGCTTGAACTGCGCCGAGCCGCGGTCCCGGCAGAGCGCGGCGCGCTCGACGCGCGTCTCGAAGATACATGACCGTTCCTTACAAGCACCCCGACACGCGTCAGCCCTCAAAGAAACCCAAGGGATGGACAGCAAGAGGAACGGGGCCCCACTTCTTCCATCAGCAGCTTCTCGAGCTGCTGCTCCTCGCTCAGCGGCGCCGTGCCATCGTCTGCGCGTTCGTCTGCCATGCTGTTCTCGAAAGTGTGGTGGCATCACCAAAACAGCCTACGCTACCAACATTCCCTTACGTACGCATCTCAGTCTCGGGACCTCCATGAATCCATTCGAGGGATGGGTTGGGATCTAGTCGTGAAGGTGGTTAAGTTCGCCATGGAGGAATACTGATGTCAGGGTGGATGTGTTGTTGTTCTTCGGCGACCAGAGGGACGCCATCATCCATCCTGAGAGAAGGAAAGAACCACCACGCGACCATGAGCGCCGAGACGACGACGACCACTGCCATGGCCAGCTCGCCGGTGCCCAAACTGACCGAGGAGATGCGACTCGCGACCAAGAGTGCGCACAGCTTTTCGCAGAGGTACGCGCTCGAGTGGGACGGTGGAGGAACACATTTCCGCTTGACAGTGGTGGGAGAGAGATCGCTAATACGTGTCGGATCCACCAGCGCTGTGAACGCCAAGCTCCTGGTCTCGTTCACGAACAGGAAGGTGTACGGCCAGGCCGTGCTGCTTTTCTGTGCGTTTGTAGCTTTTCGGTGGATCATGGAGGCGGGGGGATCGGAAGGAATGACGTGAATCGTGTGTGCGTCCGATTGACTGCTGTTAGACTACATCTACGCGCAGATCGAGCTGTCGATGCGGTCGCAAAAGGAGAACCCGCTCTTCAAGGACGTGTTGCAGGCGTGTGAGAAGCTCCATCGAGTAAGTTCGGCTGGGTTGAGAAAGCGAGCCAAAGGGTCGCGTACTGATATGGTGCACATTTTTTTGAAGAGTGATGCGTTCGTGAAAGATGTGGACTTCTATCTCGAACAAGGATGGGACAAGAAGTACGGACCTCCTCCGGCCGTCGTCGCGTACGTGAACCGCATCAAGGAGCTTGAGAAGGAGGTATGTGCAGTCTATCCTTGGTGAATACGATTCCGTGCGACTCATTTTCTTTGTATTGTCGGATCACAGGACCCGATTCTTCTGATCCCGTACGCGTACCACATGTACATCACGCTCTTGTCGGGCGGACCGTACATCAAGAAGATGGTCGTACGGGCGTTCAGCCTCCCCGACGCAAACGGCGCCCAGATCTTCGAGTTCGACTCCAAGAGCCTCATGGTACGATCTTGTCTTCGATCTTACCACGCTGTTCGTTTACGCTGACGACTTTTGGTGCGGTTACCCCCCAAGGCTCTTCGCAACCCCCTCAAGGACGCGGTCGACGCTCTCACCATGGACGTCGAAACCAAGAAGCGCTTCCTGGCCGAGTCGCTCCGAGTGTTTCAGTCAAACAACGAGGTACACTTTCTCCTCGCTCTTCGTTTCAAGTTGCGTCCTCACTAGATATGGCTATGTGACGCTTGCGTGTTGTAGGTTGTGAAGGGCATCGAGGGCATGGGCCGCCAGTTTGCGCTGTGGGTGCTCAAGTGGGTCATCGTCATCCAGCTCATCTACTGGGTGCGTGTATCG